>LUGF01054167.1:64561-80721 GCA_001625245.1 Calycopis cecrops | reverse complement strand
GGCCTTTAAGAAAGAGGAATGCTCTTTTCTTGAAGATCCCTAAGTCGTATCGGAGCGGAAATACCGATGGAAGCAGGTGGTTCCATAGTACTATTGTACGCGGTAAAAAATGGCGTTTATACCGCACAGTACTACATTTAGGAATATCGAGATGGTGAGCATGGAACTTTGAGCTCTGTCTCGATGTCCTATGATGGAACTCAGCTGCCGGTATGAAGCCGAACAATTCCTTGGAACACTCCCTATTGAAAATACGGTAAAAGATGCAGAGGGAACCGACATCTCTCCGTAGGGCCAAAAGATCGAGCTGCCCGGAAATAACAGTGTCATCAACGATTCGAGTCGCTCTACGTTGGATAAAATGATACATATACGAGTACTACGGCATACACACAATGCTGAAATACATAAATTGATTACCGAAGCGACTGTACAAGTTGTAACCGTACGTCGTATGAGCCAGCACACATGTATTAGCTTAGTAATAAGTAAACAATTCGTTACCTTATAAAATAGTCATGAATCAGCACTCAATAGGAATTTATCATACCACATCGCTTCAACTTATTATTTATTATTGTATTATATGAAATGTATTGGATGTTAAGACATAAGCCGCTACAGCGAAAATTTTCAACCTTTTATGATATGATATTTGGTTATTATTTACAAAAAAACGATTTACTTCAATACAAAGTGAAACTGCATTCGAAATCGAATGTTTATTTTTCAAGAAAGATGGAAATTCGATATCAGTTAAATCACTAGTACCTCTATTAAAATCGAACAAGCCGTTGGAAATTGAAGTAGGGATATAAATGTACAAACAAATAAGCATACGAACACACGATCGAATAACAGTACCCTCTTTCTTAAGGCGTCGGGTCCCCTTGTTTCGATGTAAAAATACGGTAAATATCTGACAGAGCAGGGAAAGGAATTTTGATATTAAGTGCCGGATTCTGAATTTAGTTTATTCTCTAGGGATAGGGGGAAGGACAAAAATGTTGAGATTTAAACATTTCCTCTCTCTCTCTTAGAAAAGAAAGAAAAGATATAAAATAAAGAAAGATTTTTATCGATCACAATAACATGAATAAATTTTCATAAGGAAAAATCTTACTTTTTTATTGCATACACGGGCAAACTAGAAGTAGGAATCTATAGGTAAGTTTCTAACTGACGCAAATAAATATCACCACATCCAGAAGTGATGCAGATGCTCATACACCTCATATCTACCAATGCTGCAATGTGTTAACAGACTCAATCCGCTCGAGGCTGCACATCACTTACTTCGCACCGGTCTTATACCGTCACCACCTCGATCTTCCGAACTCCATTAATGTGAGCTTTTTTTATTGTATAGTCATAGTCATATAGTCAGAGCCATTTTCATGACTACCGACACCCATAGACATCCGCATAGAGGTTATGCAGACGCGCTACCCTGTAAGCAGCATAGCTATCACTTTACACCGGTCTCGTGTAAGCGAGAGTTATCTCCCCGGTCGTGCCGGCCCAATTCGGCTGCATGAAGTGTGGCACTACCTCTTACTCTAGCTTTCAGCTTTCAGCGCAATTTCCCACGGTATTTCCTGACCAAATCAACATTCTTCTCGATCTCGAAAAGATATACCACCACATTCTTCTCATCATATTTAAGGTAAGCAACGTAACTATTAGATCTCTATCTCTGGTGTTGCGGTTGTCTGTGGGTCTTACATCAGATGATCCAA
Organism: Calycopis cecrops; assembly: GCA_001625245.1. Lineage (NCBI taxonomy): Eukaryota > Metazoa > Arthropoda > Insecta > Lepidoptera > Lycaenidae > Calycopis > Calycopis cecrops. Next base: position 78,982 of record LUGF01054167.1, on the reverse strand, counting down.
CAGCTCGTTTTCCTCTTATGCTATACAAAAAAAATGCAAGATATACCATCCCAGGCATGTCGACCTGATTCAGCTGCAAACCTGATTCCTCCATGACCTGATTCCACTTCTACAATACTGCATTAAGGTTCTATATCTATCCGATTAGCTCCCTTAACTCGGTGAGCAAATATCTTACCATCTGTATCAGTAAGTAGGTATCGTCCCATTCAAACAAGACACCCTGTCCAAACAAGGAGGTCGCGGCACAAGATTTAAACTATTAACAAGCAACAAACAACCTTCCTCATTATATTCGAATGTGGAACTGTTTATTTTGGACCCTAGATTTTACTTACAATAAGATAATACAGAACTGGCTAACAATATCGTACTAACGATATTTATTAATTCAGAATAAATGTATAAAATTCCTTTAGAGTTGAGTTTTGTTTAGGTTTAAGTTCTAACTTTTTTTTTCTTTTTTGTTGACGCAGGGGAATACATTTACATATTATGATACCTAGGAACCCGGGTGGCCCATAGATTTATGTCAGACTCGACACTTAGTGCAATACCGACTAAACCCCTGCAGCTGCTATAATTGGAGGGTCCCGAATCCACAGGCACAGAATCCATCCAGCGATAGCCTGGCCTCGGCGAAAAGGCCAGACTTCACTTCCTTGGAAATTGTACGGCTGTCTCTGAACAGTCCCTACTACGACATTGGTACTTTGAAATGGCCCCCGTACTTCAAAGAAGCACGCCACCTGTCCCAATCCACTCCGCCGTCTGCTGAACGAACACGGGTGGACCCCTCAATTAAGCTGCTTTTAGTGTGGCTTCTCGCCCAAGCCTCTCATGCATAGCCTTGGGGCTCACAGAGGCACGTAAGCTCCCCCACCATGGCAACCCTAAAGCAGTCATCATTTAATCAACATTTAAAAGAATGGCATGGCAAATAAAAGAAGAAAGAAAGGCTACGTTCAGCAGTGGACGGCTATAGGCTGATTTCTTCTTCTTTGTCTATTGACCTCGGTTTATTTGCTCCCTTATACCTAAAAAAATCGTCGAAATCCACGCAAACATATTATACCAATTAGATCAAGTCTAGCTATTTTTATTTCGTAAAACACATTTATAACAGCATAGAGTGGGTGGCCCAACTATTTTCAACAAAGCACGTATTTACCTAGGCAATTTCTATTTTACGTTCATGTAGATTATATTGTTTTAAAAGCTTATTATCTTTATTTGATATAACCACTGGTATCATTATTATAATTATTTTATTCAAGTTACAACACAGGATAATGATTCAATTATGGGTTCTTCATTTCATTCATGAAAGACCACGATTTGCGCTTATTATATACATAATATATAACTTTCAGTCCACCTCCCAGGCTGTTTCTGTACCATAAATATTTTAAGTTCATAAATTATATTGCATTATATCATTTATAATATGGCAATGGGTATTTGTATTTTTATAATTTTTAATTTTACATATCATCGCACAATGAGGCCCGCTGAGTTTGTTTCGCCGGTTCTTCTTAGGACAGGGCTAGGGTTGAACCGGTGGTAGGTTTAATTGTTGACGTTCAAAAATTAATTCCTGTAATTCTATTTTGAATAAAAACTTTTTCATTTTCATTTTTATTTTCACCCGTGACCATGGTTGCTGTAAAGCTCCTGAAACGTCGGGCTTGTAAAGTTATTAAATAAACCGAGATAAATTCCGTTATTTTTTTTTGTTGTAATCAATCAAACAAATCCAAACATACTGAAATCAACTACGATTCTTGTTTTATTTGTTTTCGTTTCTGTCGGGCTTAATTACATGGAGTGATCTCATATAAATTTGGTCAATATCTGTCGATTACACCAGGAATTAGATCCCCGAATTTGCATATGCATGAATATCTGGATGATACACATTGATGAGAGGCTTATCAAAACCCATGGGTTGGTGAAGAGAGAGAAGAAAGGAGGGCAGCGCATCTGTATAGCCTCTATGCGAAGTAAGTGATGTGCAGCCTCGAGCGGATTGAGTCTGTTAACAACAAAAGGCTCCGACTGCTCGTTTGACCCTATGTAATAATATAGTAAATAAAAAAAATAATTGTGCATTTTGTGCATTCTGGCCACTTTAATTGCTATGTATTTCTTCCGTTTGAGAACGTGAGTAAGAAATCGTGCTACGTTTATTATAAATTTAGTAAGAGGTAGTGCCACAATACGCATGCATGCGGCCGAATTGGGCCGGCAGCACCTGGGAGGTACCTCTTGTTTACACGGCATAAAATGACAGCTGTGCTGTCGCGTTTCGAGCGGCGTGTTATTAGACGATGACCCATGGAGGGGGGAGGAGGAGGGCAACGTATCTGTATAACTTCTATGTGGATGTCTATCGGCATCGATAGTTGTGAATTGGCTCCGATCGCTCGTTCGCCCCCTTATGTACAAAAAAATATTAGCTTTTATGTTGTTCAAAGTGCTACATTTAAAGTTATACGTACGCAACTCAGCTGCACTGCGTAAAAACTACATGACGGCATTAAAATTTAAACATGGAAATATTTCAGGGGATCCATTTCCTTTGTGTTGACGCTACCGGAAAATTAGTGCCGTTTGAAAATGGCAATCCCGAGTTAAAGGCCGTGCGGTTGGGTATGTTTCCGATCGACCGCTGAATACCCCCTCAAATTAGTACCGCATATAATGTTGTGTTGTTCGAGGTGGCTTTATCGTTCAGCTTTTAAAAATGTTCTTTTCTATATTTTTTTATGATATAGGGGCAAATGGATGCCTATAGACATCCAGGGAGGTTGCACAGATGCGTAACCTCGCCTCCTTTCTCCTCCTACCTCCATGGGCCATTAAAAGCTGACACTTTCTTTTACACCACATCACATCTTCACTGCATTTAGACCTAATGGTTTAGACATAGAGTACAGGGAGCTAATACCGCGATCCTTACACTTGCTTGCTTCCACAAAGCTTTTTTAATACTTTAAGATATATACTATGTTATAGCTGTGCTATGTAGCATTTTGACTCACCGGGTACGTCACGCGTAGGTATAATACGGTGATGTGGATCGTTTTTTTAGGGTTCCGTATCTCAAAGAGATAAAAACGGAACCCTTATAGGATCACTTTGTTGTCCGTCTGTTTGTCTGCCTGTACGTCTGTCAAGACGTTTTTCTCGAAAACCCGTGAAGAGATTAAGCTGAAATTTGTGTCAAATACGGAGGTCTACTACTTCTTGATGCCTTGATCACAAATCTAATCGATTCATTACAATATATATTACAATCGATTGAAATCACACTTCTAAGTTAATGCAATAAAAAGTTAGGTATATGTAAATTTGCACAAATTTTATATGATAACGGACTTTCCCGAAAACCTAAATACCTACTTCCCGTGGACCTGGAGTTGTGAAATTTGGCAAGAAGTAAGAACTTATAGCACATATATAGGAATAAATCCGAAAACTAGTAAATTATATGTAGATCACTAGAAAACTCATTACCAACTTATAACTGTAATTCGTTTCCTACTTAATGTGTGTGAGCAACCGCATATATAAGTTTGTCAAATATATAACCGACAGGAGTAAACGCATAATTCACAGATATGTATATCGTTTGGATTGTTGCATTTCGTGTCGTTTTATTAGCCACATAAAGGTTTATATAGCACATTTGCCCTCTTATACCGTAAAAATTATAAATAGTTATAAATAATTATGCGAGTTAGGTAGAAATACAGGGTTAGTTTTTGGTCACCGGCCATATTTAAAAATAAGGAAATAAACGTAATTTCAAGGGTGTGTTTTAATTTTATCGTCTTATTTGTAATATTTTATTACATAAACTTAGATTTGAATCGGTCCGTAAATATACCTACGCGCATTGGCACCCGAAGAATGTGTTGACCTCAACAGCTGATTGTGTTTCGTATCCACTGCGTGCGGCCGCCGCGCGCCGCACCGCGGCTTTGATCAATTATGTTACCCACACGGTATTTATTTCCGTACGGGACAATATCTGAAAATTTGGCTGGTGACCAAAAACTTACCCTGTATAGTATAGTAAGTATATAAGAGAAACTTAACTTTGTGGTTAGAAAACTTCGTCATCGATACTACCATGCTGCATTGCAGCTGAATTGGGCAAACACGACAGGGGCGGTACATCTCGCTCACACGATAATGATTAAATTTAACAGCTGCGTTTCGTGTCGTGTATGAGTTTCCAGTAGCTCGTGAAAGGGCAAGGAGAGGGAGGAAACGGGGCAACCCGTCTGCATAACCTCGACGTTGATATCTATGGGCATCCGTAGTCATCAAAAGGACCCAATTGCTCATTTGCTCCTCTATTCTTCATGAATGTCAAAAAATAAATGCTGCGCTTAGTTTTTATTGTTATTTTTATTGCTGCTTAAATTTGATACCGGCCTATTAGGTGATATCAATTGGACACCATAAGAGGCAATATTATATACAGTGAAATGATGGAAATCTTCAAATTTTGTAGTTTTCAGTTCAGTTCAGTTTTCAGTTTTCAATGGTGCCAGATTAATGCTTGACAATTCACAAGTCGCAACATGCAACCTTAGGAGTTGTGTAACATATTTATAAAAAATACAAAATATTGATATTCAACGTAGCTTGTTTAAGAGCAGCAAATTAAACTAGATAATTTTTTAATTTTAATTCAGGAAGATTTGTTGCTCTATCTGAAAACCGAATAAAAATCAGTTCGATAACTTTACGAGTTTATCGCGTTCAGACAGACAAAAAGACGCGGCCGAGGACTTCCTTTTATAAAATTATGTATAGATACAGATTGCTAAAATGTAGGTACCTGGAAAAACTATCCGACATGCCATGATCAAGTTTTTTTTAAAGAATAAGATGACAAACGAGCAATTTGGACATTTTTGTGAGTACCGATGCCCAAAGAGTTCCGGATAGCGTTTGTACAGATGCCTGCCCTTCTTTCTCCTCCCAGCTCTATTTGCCACGGGATACTTATACACCACATGAAACGCGACAGCACAGCTGTCATTTTACACCGGTACCAATCGTGTCAGATCGGGATCGATTTGGGTGCATGCATGCCATGCAATGTGGCACTACCTCTTACAACAATACACGATAAACTTTGATAGCCAGATAATACCTCTAAATTAGTTGTTGGGAAATTATATAATGGGAAATATATATTAAATTATATATATAGAATTGCCAAAAAGTAGGTAGGTACTAGACAAAAACCATCTAACATCTCAGGATTAGATTGTTGGACCCAAAGGTGGCATCAAGAGTAGGTATTCGAACTTACACTTTGTATTTTGTATGAAGACAGTACCTTCCTAATGAATGGGGATGAAACAAGAATATAAGCATCGTGACTTATTGACATTTAGTTCTCTCTGCCTACCCTGTAAGAGATTTGGAGAGAAAATGTGCTGTTAGATAAAACTTACTAATAATTTTATAGACAAAAATAACTTCTAATCTCTACATATACCTACCTACCCATATACAATATAAAACTTTCATATTACAATGTACACCATACTCCTCCGATACGGCTCGATCGATTCTGATGAAATTTAGAATGGTATCGGGTAGGTTTGAGAATCGGCCAACATCTATGTTTCATTCATCATTCTCGATATTTCCACGGGATCAAAACTCACGCAGATGAAACCGAGGAGCGCAGCTGGTATATAAAAAGGAATGATTTTTCATTACTTGTATCGAATATCTCCTAAAACTACCGAACCAATTTTAATCATTATTTCTCTAATAGAATTACATTATCAGGAAGTACCTAACCATTTAGTCTTTTTTTTTTCTCGCGGGGAAATGCATTTACGCACTGCCACCGGACCGAGGGTAAGGTCCAGTGGATGTGTGTGGGAGTCCCGGATAAGCCGAATACCCACTAAAACCCATAAAAATGCCATCGGCCGCCTATACTGAGGTGCCCCGGATCTGTCAGCAACAGGGCACAACCCATTTAGTCTGTGTTGATTAAACAATTTTTAGTTTTGACGCCCAACGAAGTGGTCAAGGGTCGAATTCTATTATAATAATATGAAACTATAGTATTCTATAGTTTTCCTGTGATCAACTATGATTTACATTAAGGTTTCCAGTGAGAAAAATCTAGCAAACAATAATTGATCACAGGAAATCTTTATTTAAATCATAATTTATCACTGAAAGTCTATATTTAAATCATAATTATTTATCATTAAAAACCTTTATTTAAATCATAACTTTCGTCGAGCACCTTTATTGAAACCATAATTTATCACTGAAAGTCTATATTTAAATCATAATTTATCATTGAAAAGCTTTATTTAAATCACAATTTATCACAGAAAACCTTTCACAAAATATTAATCACTAAAAAAAACACGTAGTGAGAACAATTCTAAATCTATGGAAAAAACAGACGCTCTTGAAACATTCGCGTCTTATCGCGCGTATAAAATCCTTCATGACCGCAAGAGAATTGTGCGCTATAATCGGCTGGAACAACATAATTAAGACGAAAATAGTATCAAATAAAATTTTACGTCAAAACGTGGCAGTTGTATAGCGGATCGGTGTGCTCAATTCTTTGTTAATTCTAAAAGTTATCAAACAAAGTATTGTAGAATACGATATTCTGGGTATGTATTTCAATCATTATTTCACGAGAAGCTGTTATTGATAAATTAAATCTCATTTCTATTATCCCTTTTTGATCTTGGTTTTTTTACATTTATGTCAACAATGATATTGTAAACATTTCATATTTTATGTAATATCATTGTATGTCAACCATATCTATACCATCAAATCAATAATTATTATAAAAAAAAATTAATGAATAAGTATACTGTTTCCAATATAATTGCATCAAATCATGTTTAGCGTTTAAAATGTAGGTACATATATTTTGCCAATATTTAAACTAGATTACGAAAAAAATACAGGAAAAAAAGTAAAAGGCCAATAAATGGAATAGATCTCTAGGTACTCTTCACTCCTTGGTTTGCGGTTTTAGACCGCGCTATACTTAGTATATAGGTACGTAAACATTGATAAAATAAACAAGCAGTTTAGCACAAGATACCTACATATTATTAATTCAACGTTTACAAAATAAATAACAGATCTTCGTTCGTCTACAGTGTAGACTCCGCACCATTTAAAACCTGCAAATCACCTGTAAATTCATGTAATTTAATTATAATCAAATAGTGAAACAATTCAAATGTGGCATTGGAAAGGACAGATAATAGCATCAACTGATTCAAGGAGGTTCAGCTTTAATGACAACTCATTATTGAAGCACAACCTTTCTGTCCATTAAATATTAGATATTGACCTTCTATGAAATAATCTAATCGACTATCTGCTTCCTTAAACAATTATTCCTATTTCGATTAATTACAACCATATAAATGTTAAATACCTACCCATATATCTATTTTATAAATATTTTTATCGATATGTAGGTAGGTAATATAAGAATTTCCAATACGAACTATTGGGAATTTTGAACCCTTTGATATTGGAAATGGAATCGTTCTCAACCAACAGGCATACCTATTGACATTAGATTTGTTCAGCCCACATAGATCCAGTTATAGAACGGATCTCGATCAACAGCGAAGTAATTTCAAACCGCAGGTGAGTAGGTCTTTCTTCGATTCTATTCGGATTTCTAATTTTATGAAAAATATAATATTTTATGACCTACTTACCCGTTCATTTTCCCCTGTCGTATATAACCTATATATTTTTTTACATTTTGTATTAAACTTTCTTGTAATTGTAAGCAATACATCTTCAGTGTCCAGTATAAAAAAGAAAAAAAAAATAAAATTTAAATTCACCATTTATCAAATAAACATAAAATACAATATAAATAATAAATAACATGTATCTGCATATCTATCGCAGGATCTGTATTTAATGTGGTATCGCGTAACTTTGGGATATTACTGTAGGTACTATAAGTAACCCCGAAGTTACGCATAAGATGAATTTGCGTATGTCGGGATATGTAATAACATGTATTAATGTTTAATATTATATAGGAATAACTTAACTTTTCAATTGTGATTGAATGTTTTTATGGTAGACAAATCTTCATTATAGAAGACATTAATAGTTATTTAGACGAAGAAAGCTTAAAAAATCTAATTATTTAATAATTTGTAGTTTGACGAGTTAAAGATGTGATATTTAAAACCACGTAACTCGCGAAGTCGGGGTAGTGTATTTAGGTACTGTATAAGTTATAACCAATTTGTGTATAAAACCCGTGGGTAAATAAATGGCAGTTGTTGGCAGAGCAACAAGAACAAGCTTACTATAATTATTATTAATTAGTAATTTTTTTGGATAAGACAATTTTGGATCATGTAGTACTAAAATCCTACTAATATTATAAATGCGAAAGTTTGTGTGTTTGTTACTCTTTCACACAAAAACTACTGAACGGATTTTCATGAAACTTTACAGTAATATAGCTTTCATATCAGAATAACGTAATAAGTTAAAATTTATAGGGTTTTTTGAAGTCCGAAATCCACGCCGGCGAAGCCGCGGGCGCAAGCTAGTATAGTTTAAAAGAATATTAGAAACAATAATTTCTTTTCTCTCTGCCACTAGGGAACGGAAGATATTATGTGTGTGGTTTTTGTCACTTCTTAGTCTTGGTTTCGATTTTTGATGCACTGTTAATTCAAAAAGTTATTAATAGCTCCGGGCGAAGAATAGTTTAATTCTATCTACTTGGAGGTTCTCGACATGGCGACGTTTATGATCAAGTAATTCATAGTTTTATTGTACAAAAAATATAGGAAAATAAATTAAATGGAAATAATTTTATTTTTTGCTTTTTAAAATGGTTTTGTGTCCGGGGTTTCTAAAATTTAATAAACATTTAAATGACAAGGAAGATATTTTAGTTTTTGTTGTTTATTGAATTGTTTTATGCTAGGGGTGTCTAAAATTTAATAAACATTTTAGTGAAAATCTAAAGAATGGATCTTGATCTGGTGTCTTCGTGGGACTACTTCTACTCGCGTGCTAGAAACTCCTGTATTCGATCGTATGATTTGCCTGATGGCTGGCTTCATCGTATTCGGAGCACTATGTTCAGTAAGTACCTACCTATAGTGTATAACAGACCTATATCGGACTCGACACTTGGGAGTGCAATACCGACTAAATCCCTGCGGGTGCCTTCAGCCGCTTCAAGTGTAGCGTTCCGGATCTACAAGCAACAGGATCCCTCCATCGACAGGCTGGCCAGACTTCTCTTTGGGGACTGTCCAACTGCCTTTGAACAGTCTTTACTACAAAGTCGGATCCGTGCAATGGGGTCAGGTTCCTATCCTCACCACTAGCCCCAGTACTCCAAAGGAACACGCCACCAGTTTGTCCGAAAATTGGACAGGTCACTCGTCCCAATCCACGCCGTCGTCTGCTGATTCAGAGGGACGGCTGGAGGACCCCTGACTCCACAAATGCGTCCGACTGGGACCCACCAGTCGTTCCACGCCGCCGAATTTAGATAAGCACCGAAATTTTTGCTATTTTGAGAGACAAATGGGAATAGACACAGGCAAAATTCATAATCAAACATTTTAACAATATTATTAATAGTGTCACACGAATTTCAGGATTTCGTAGCACGCTTATAGATTAATGCTCTAAAAATAATTAGTCGGTAACCTCGGGAAAGATATTTAGTTACTTTCGCGCCAACAAAGTTAGAGGAAAAGCTAATAGATTACCTATATTATGAACTAGTGCCAGCCCTAATGATATCGTCAAAGCCAAGTCGAGCAAAAAAGTAGCACGGCTGTAACATCCTTTTCTCGAAGCAATCCAGGTCAATTTCGATCCCCTATCCTATAACTTCGTAGTGGATAAACCAGGAAGCCTAAAATTTCGGTATCTAAGCAGACATTGTAAATACATGTTATATTTCAAAATTCATTCAATACAAACTAGAAGATTAAGATTTGGAAATTGTTAAAGTTTCTCGATTTTATCACTTACTGACTGACCGATCATCATTAGTTTAAAGCACTTCTAGCAGACATAGAAGCTTCAAATTTAGAATACAATTAGTATTTAGTGTCTAAACCAAAAAAACAAAAAATAATTTGTAAATTCGGTCCATTTTTCTAGATATACCAACTGCACGAATATCTTTGTAATCCTATATAAATATATAGGATTACAAACTTAGATTTGCAGTCGGATTGTAATAGAATAACACGTGTAGATAGGTTCCTAGATGTATGTGTCATAACGGGAAGGGTATAAGGTGGGAAAGAGTGTGTTCAGCCCATGAAACTGAAAAGCATTTGCATAGGAAAATATATCGATTTTCAATACAAATTCTTCTTATTGTCGGTAGATAAGTATCTATTCTATACAAATTCTATTGTAAGAGGTAGTGCTACGTTGTATTTTGCATGCAGCCGAATTGGGCCGGCGCGACAGGGGAGGTAGGTACCTCTCGCTTACATGAGACTAGCGTGAAGTGACAGCTGTGTTGTCGCGTTTCATGCAGTGTATTAGTAGTAGTAGTAGTAGTAGTATTAGTGGTAGGAAAATGGAGGGCAGTGCATATGTATAGCCTCTATGCGGATGTCAATGGGAATATGGCTCCGACAGCTCGTGTGCTCCCCTATATCATAAAAAAGGAGAAATGAATTTAGCTGAGTTTCCTGGGCTAAAACGTTTTAACTAATCCTTTGTGTTATGTTCAAAGATAACTTGTAAAATGATCGACGGAATGTACCAAAAACGAAAAAATAGGACTATCTACTAAAAGAAGTGAGATCCCAACAAAAACATTCTGTAAAAAAACCAAGTCTCGCAGCTCAGTTTTTCTACCATAAAAAGTTGTGAGATCCATGTAATACCAAGTCGGTTAATTTATTTAGTCCCTACTTAAGGAACCTTCTGTCTTAAGTTATTACCGTATAAATATTATAAATCTTTTACATTTTAAATAAAAACATCGACTTGGCCATCGCATGATTCGATTGTTTAGTATGTATCACACCACACAGCAATTCGGGCCAGCAACCTGGTTTCTCACAAAAGTCTTTCCGAATGGACGTGGAATGATTTAGCTGAGATTTTACATCTTTAAGAAGTTTATGATCCTTAATTTGTAATGCCGAACAAGAGTATTAGCGAATGAATTGGTTGCACTAGATTCCTTCACCACTTTTCGGTATATTAACAAGTTTAAATACCCCCAGAGCCCTGTTGGACTTAATTATGTCATCCTTGGAAAAATCATACATTCGTTTTGGAGACGAGAGCTTCAATTGCGTGGAGCGCAATGGACTAAACAAGTTAATATTATAATAAGTATGTATTATGTACTTGTAAGATACATTGTGTTTTCAAGCAATGGCCATTTGCCAAGTCGATGTTTTTATTGTGTAAAAGATTATTAATATTGATATGATAATAACTTAAGACAGAAGGTTCTTTAAGTAGGGACTAAATAAATTAACCGACTTGGTATTACATGGATTTCACAACTTTTTGTGGTAGAAAAACTGAGCTACGAAACTTGTTTTTTTTTTACAGGATGTTTTTGTTTGGATCCTGATTTACCCCGTTCTAGTTGCTATTCGCCTTATTTTCTGGGTGAGTAGGCATTAATTGTTTATTTCCTTTTTTTAATTAAAATAGGTACTAATTAAATATTTTTTTATTCACCTTCTAAGTCAAATCTAAGTCAATCAAAATTCCTACAAGTTTATTATAGTTTAAATCAACTAGGCGATACTAAAGATTAGTTAATAGTTAACACATAAATCCTACTGCATAGCTAATATGAATTACAAAAGTTACATCATGTCATAATTTGTAAAATCTAAATTTATAGTTTATTTAGCATAAAAAAAAAAAAAATTCCTCGTAGGCTAACCGGGCCTTTTGTAGGAACCAGTGAAAACCTTAATTGTTAATATACATAGTTAATGGATGCACGGATTTTAATGCCATCAATGTTTTGTGCATCTAATAATTATATAATCGTCTTCACCTGTAAGCCTCACATTTTTTACATTTTTCATCCTTGTTTCTTACAGCCAGTAACGCTGCATGCATGCTTGCTAACCTAATTGGTGCGGACGACCGGGGGTTAGGTACCTCTCGCTTCACGAAATGGTCGTAAAGTGACAGCTATGCTATGGCGTTTCGTGCGGTGTGTGAGTAGTCGTTGGCTCATGGAGGGCAACGTATCTGTATAAACTCTATGCGGATGCCCATGTACGTAGGCAATCATGAAATGGTTTCGACTGCTTGTTTGCCCGTACACTATAAAAACAATGTAGGTATAGGTATGGTATAAAATAGTTGGTAGTGCAGGTAGCGCTATGCAGTCACAATTCTGTTTGACTTTCAACCTCTTTTTTTTAAACGGGCTTTGGCCCACCACTCGTTCCCACCGCTGCTACTCCTGTGTCGCCAGGATCGACAGCGGAAACCACACTTGACCCTTTGATATGATCACAGGGAGCCCGAGGGATAAGCTATATCTGCCTTGGGACCCGCAAGGAATTTAATCAGAAGAAAGTAGGAGGAGTAGGAAGTAATTCCAATTTCCCTCCCTAATCAAAGAGGGAGACAGTACAAGATTGCAGTGACTTAAATAAGCCAAGAAGTAGATAGAGCAGCCAGGTGAAGCCTGACTACTATGCACCACAGAAATATAAATAAATGCATTGATATGGATTACGCCTTATGTTACTTTGTTGTCATCAGGGGTATTATTATGATTGAGTTGTATTTATTTGCTGCTAGTAATATTTATGACAAAATTAACCACGAGGTCGCTATAATAAACTTTTAACCCCTTCACGGACAAAAATAAAAAATGTTAGGAAAATTAATTACCTTATTGTGAAATTATGTATGTAATCAGTAATGTATTTTGAAAAATACTTTATATCGCCGAAAAAATTTGGCAACTCTACGGCCAGCGTTTGTGACATATTGAGGTTGGCCGATGTTGGTCCACCAACCGCTACCAACTCATTCAAGGCGTTTTTAATAGGCTATTTGACACTCTCAAAAATATACTACGAATTATAGTCATCATATTAAATAAGATAATAATAAAGCGTATACAAGCCTATTTTATATAAAATAATGCATATTTATTGTAAAATTTGCCAAATAAAGAAGCAATTATTTGTCAATGTCAAAAAACGTTTTGTGATCGGTTGAAACTCAGATGACGTCACCGGCAAGTAAACTCTAGCCGAATTGCCTAGTGTTGGACATTTTATTTACTTGCGTTTCACGTCAATCTAATCATATTGCGCCGCCATGACAGTTTGCACTGTATTAGGCGCGAGTGTAGTAACTCAAACTTTAACATAATTTTTTGTTGTTAATACTGCTTATTTTCTGGAAATATGTATGTAACGTGTTTAAGTCATAAGTCATAAAGTATGAAATAAAAAAAAAAAACAAAAAATTGTCAAATACCTACCCTATTTATACAAAACTAGCTACGCTCCGCGGTTTCATCCGCGCAAGTTTCGATCCCGTGGAAATATCGAGATGAAAAATAGATGTTGGCCGATTCTCAGTTGGTGTCAATTTCATTACTACTATGCCCATAGACATCCGCATAGAGGCTATACAATAGTAATTTAGTATATTTACTTATTTTATTAAAAATAACCATTAAATTGTTTGTGCAAATTTGGCCGGCACGACCAGGAGGTACCTCTCGCTTATACGAGACTGGTGTAAAGTGATAGCTGTGCTGTCGCATTTCGAGCGGTAAGTAAGTAGCCGGTGGCCCGTGGAGTTGGGAGGAGTAAGGAGGGCAGCACATCCGTATAGCCTCTATGCGAATGTCTATGGGCGTAGGTAGTCATGAAAATGTCCCCGACTGCTCATTTGCCCCTATATGATAAAAAAACATAGCTATTTTTGTTATAGTATAAGAGGGTAAACAAGGAGTTTGGACTTAGATAGCATACTATTATAATAATTTTACTATGACAATACTATATATACGGTACGGTACGGTACGGTAGGCAGCCCTGAGTTGGCCGAGGTTGCCCCAACGTGTAAACGCTACATCAAATAATTAGTGGAGGAGGGAGGAGAAAGGAGGGCAGCGCATCCGTATAGCCTCTATGCGGATGTTTGTGGGCGTCGGTAGTCATGAAAATGGCTCCGGCTGTTCGTTTGCCCTCCTATATCATAAAAAAAAAAAATTTGTTTGCTCGCTGCTGCCGCTTTCGAGACATTTTCAGTGTTGCCATATCAATGAAACAATAGTGGACAGTTCTTTTTGAGTTAACCATAGCTTTTTGTTTACGCATTGACAAGGTATTAAGCTATTAAACGGTTTTG
>LUGF01054167.1:25074-49064 GCA_001625245.1 Calycopis cecrops | reverse complement strand
ATTATTATGTTTTGCTTCTAAAACACAGTGTTTTGAAAACATTGAAATCTTTGAAACAACATTAGACGGCAACGATTTAGACGAATGACATGGATCTGTTTAAATAAAACTAATAATTTTGTAACAAATTTATTATAAAACAATGCACCAATTATTATTTTGGCATTCTAAAATAAATACACTTAATAAAACTAAATGCAATATCGGAAAGGATCAAGGGCATTATTAATTATAGTCTATGAGCCAGCGACTGCCAGTCCTTCCTTTTATTAAAATTGTATAATATTAGGATCAGAATATTTACTAGGTTAGTTTAATTTTGTTTAATATTCAAAAAATATAAATTGGATAAAGTTTTATAAAAAGATTTGTCCTATATCATATTATTGATAATTAAAATAGTTTTTTGATACTAGAACCTGTTATACAGGATTAGTTTTTGGTCACCAGCCAAATTTTCAGGTTTGGTTCAGAATCAATAATACATTCGATTTATGAAATAAAAAAAAATAATTAGATACAATAACGTTGTCCCATGTTGTAAAACATATTTCTTGGTCACCACGTGCATCAGACTTGCGACTCACGATAGACCGGTGTCAATGACCTTGAAGTCGATACAATTTCGTGTAAGAACAACAATCGATGCATTTTTAAGGACCATTTCAAATCGATTTCATTTAACAAAATATTACATTTAGACGATAAAATTTAAAACACACCCTTGGAATGATGTTTACTTCTTTATTTTAAAATTTGGCCGGTGACCAAAAATTAACCCTGTATACTCCTGCGTATTACACAAAGATGACTGACATTCACGTGCTCTTGTTCTATTGTATAAACTATTTACATACAATATTAAAATGTTATTACACTCAGGTACCTATATCTATTTATGAAGTATTTGGTATAGTTAAAACTCGTAATTAATAAAATTTGTAAAGCAATAATTAAGGGACACTAGCAAATTTTGTCTTATAATTTTACCCTTCTATACCTACATTCGATGGATATCACTTAAGCGTTAGTTATATTATCAAAAAACAGGCATCATGGTGCTGGGTAGAATTCGGACCAGTAAAATAGTGGTAAGAATGATTGTGTGAAAATACATAATTTCACACTGTATTTTTAAGTGATAATTAAATTTGGTATATAAAAAGTATGCTGGATATTATTTCTTTCCTTTCCTTAAGTATTGAGTATCCAACCTATTTCACATTATGTTTATGTTTTACATTTATTCATATAGCTCTTGTTCTTCTGTGATTACAGAATTACGCAAATTATAAATCTTGACTGGAAAGTTGCTAAACAATTCATAATTCTAATCATATGACAATCAAACTAACCACAATATTTCTATTTTAAAATAACGCCGGTGTACAAACGATATGTCAAATGTGGCAATTTAAAACTGTATCAACAGACCTGTATATATTACAGGTCTGTTTTTGTCAAACGCTTAAACAGATTCTAACGAAGGAAGTTCCAACAAATCCTGAATAAGTTTGCCGCATAGTGGCTACGAACTATTGTCTCACATTTGCTTATATAAAAACGTAGCAAAATAAAGAGAAAGATTACAACCCTTAGAGAAAGTAACGACAATGTTAGTTGTTTAACATACGAGTCACGCAGATGAAGACACCTAGTATAAACTAGTACGACTAAAGACCTATTCGTCATATTCTTCAAACAGCGGTATGTAATCATCACTTCTAGATTTAAGTTTTAAGCCAAACTGTGTTTCCTGGTCACCGTTAAGGGACAATCTCTCCACGTTTTTCGCAGGAGCCGAGTCCCATGTGTCGAAGTTATCCTGTTTTCTCGTCATCATTGTTGTTGTTCGCATGCTCCCCAATCTTGTTGTCAATTGTTCTTTCTAGGTAACAAAAATCAACTGTTAATATTTGATTATGAATGAAGAATTAAATGAAGTTTAGATTAGGAATAAAAATATTTTTTCTTATTATTTTTAAGTTTATACCTAATTAAAAAAAAGATTTTTATTTAAAACCTCGTAGGTACAAGACGGTGTTCGTTTATCAGATCTTTAATAAGATTGGAAGAGGATTTTCGAATTGTAGCAGTTTTAAGTGGATTTAAGTAGATAGTAGGTATAAGAAATAATAAATGTATTTGTTCAACGGTGAATTAAGAAAGTCTCTGATGATAATAATTTTAAATGAGACAGTCAATTAAATTTGGATCAATATAAATAAACTAACAAAGCCGAATACAATTTGTAACTGGATTTTATCTTAGTTAATATAACACTACTATATTTACTATAAACTACTATATTTACTATAACTATATTTATTATAAGACTTTCGGAATTTTTTTTGTCACCCTATATTTTATTCGAAGTTTTGTACATTTTATTCTGATCTTTTTCTTTTTATTCTGTGTGAATTTATTTATTAACTATTTATTTTTTTAATAAAATTAAAAGCACATATTACCTGGTACGGATTATTCACGTAACTAGCATAAATTCTCAACACTGGCTCTCCTGTTTTATCATCAAACGTCAATTTGCTTTTTGGCGGAATCTTCGCCTTTACAACGGTTACCTTTGCAGGTTCGGTGGTGTACTTTTCTGTCACAGCAAATAACCTTAAAGGCGCGCGTTTCGCAAATGTTGATTTTTCTTTATTAAAATCTTGATCTTCACTGACTGTGGCTTCCACCAGTTGTCCGGCAAACACAGAACCGTCTTTATTTAATTTGGATTGACTTTGATTAGCACGTAATATGGTATAAGCCACATTAACAGATTCAGCAGTCTTTTCAAATGGTGCACCTATTAAATTTAAATTTATATTCGAATGGTTAATCTCGTCATTTATTATAGCCTGGGTAGTAGGTAGTTTTGTTTCTACTTGAACTGTTGTAGTCGTGGCTTCTGTCGTACTAGTTTTTGGTGGAGCTTGGTCAATGGTCAACTCCGATCCAGTTTGAGGAAGATTTTCTCTTACGTCCTTTACAGCGGAGAAAATATTATTAGCGATTATGTTGTCTATTGCCTGTCCAACTTGTGTGTAGTATATAGGGGTAGTCTTTTCCTCCTCGTTTGCTTCAACTACATACTTTACAGTTGATGTCGGAGCCTGAGTTTCTGCCACAAATTCTACTGTGACGTTTAGTGGTTGTACAATTGTTGTAGTGTCAACTATATTTTCTGTGGTATTATTTAGCGTAAAGGCTTGGGGAATAATCGGTAATACAGATTTTTCTTCCGTTTCTCTTTGAACCAAATTTTTGTTTCCACTTGGTACGAACGCCGATGGTTCTTTTTTAACTATCTGCTCATTTTGAAGTAGATATATTTGTGGTTGACTTTCTGAAGGTTGTGGTATACTCTGAGGTTGTACATCCGGTGCATATGGTATAAATTCTAGTGTCGGATACTGCTGAATGAGCTGGCTTTGTAATTTTTGCAAAAATGACGGATCAGATTGGAATATAGGATTAGGTGGGATAATTATTCCTTCTGGTTCTCTATGAAGTACATTAGGGAACTGCGCTGGCAAACCATTGATTCCATGAAATAATCCCTGCAATAAATAATGTGATTAAGTATATATTATCTGTATGACCTTTTATAGATTTTTACTTATTTATTAGGTTCTTCTAAAACATATACAATATTATATCATTATATGCAAATAATATTATTATTTATATAAAATTGTATTATCATATCATGAACAAAAAGGAGACGTTATTTAGAAGGCTATTTGTCTATTAGTCAGAAATTGATATTTTATGAAATCGATTTTATCGTTTAGAAGAAACATGTCAACGATATTATCTTAGCTGCTACGGAAATCTGCATATGGATAATTCGACTCGCTCTTGGTTGGTACTCGTATCTACGTATTAAATTATAAATAAAGAATTATCAGGAGAAATTTACAGCGCTTTACCTGCATAGAAAATTGTTGAGGTGCGAATGTACTCTGCGGCAATTGAATTGCTGGTAGACCGTACTCAGAAGCAAATTGTAACGCTGCATTAGTTCTTATATTCTGATAGTCAATGGGCGAAAATTCCTAAAGGAAGATTTTAATTTGTACAGATAAAATAATTAAAAATACAAATAGAAGTAACATATATTATTTCTAAAATTAAGACTGAATTCTCTAACCAATATCGTAGCAGTTTTAAGACTCGACAACATGTTGATGATTCCAGACCCAGAACAAAGATCTTTAAAGCGAATTTGTAAACTTAAGTATTAATTATTATTTGAAGTCTTTATCGAACTAATAGGCTAATCAGTATACTTTATTTTTTCCGTAAAAGATATAAAAGCTAAATTTTGAAATGTACGCAACTATTTGTTTTTTTATCTCAGTACCTACTTGGTTTTTCATTTATATTGCTAATTTTCTTATAGTGTAGGGTGAAATTATATAAATGTCTGTCTATATTTTTTCATAATTTTATTATGACTTGTAGGTAGAAAACTCATTTAAAAGATTAGACTTATCATTTCTATGTTTATTAATTTATATTAAACTCGAATCAATTATGATTTCCATTAAGAATGTACAGTTTGAGCGCAAACATTTCTATATCGGGCGAGACTCGTTGTAAAGAAAGCTAATTAATTAACATACCTGCGTCTTAGAAAAGCCCGCGGGCTGCGTTACCTTCCCGTTCGCATGATAAATTGTTTCCGGATGTTTTTCCGTCACTTCGTATGTTGTTCTGGACTGAAAGGTAAATGTTTATTTGTTGTTTTTATGTTTTCATTCGATACTTAACTGACCTGCTTAATGGAACAGCGCTTGGAGACATTAAAATGTATTTTAATATTTATAGCATATTTTAATAAGTACATTCATGCTACCGGATAGTCCCGGCACGAAAGGGGAAGTACCTTTCGCTTACACGAGATCGGCGTGAAGTGACAGCTGTGCTGTCGCGTTTCGTGCGGTGTGTAAGTAGCCGGTGGCTCAAGGAGATGGGAGGAGAACGGAGTGCAGCGTATCTGTATAGCCTCGAAGCTGACGTCTATGGCCGTCGATAGCCATGAAATCCGCTCCAACTGCTCGTATGGGCCCCTATACCATAAAAAAGATAAAGGTATTCTGCATTATGCTGTGGCATTTCGTGCGGCTTATAAAAGCCATAGATGGGTCATTAGTGGAGATAGAGTGAAACATAGCGACATAATATGTAGGTACTGAAGCTATATTATACCTAAGTAGTTACGGATTTTTATAGCCAGAAGTTACTGGCTCTATTTGCGTTGATTGAATGACTTATTTTGTAAACATACCGTATGCGCTGCACCACCCAGGTTATCCGAGTCGATGACTGAACGTAACCGCCTGACCCCGCCACCCTCGCTTTACCACCCCTGCCCCTACTGACTACACTACGAAGTACGAGCAGTAGCATCGGCTCCCCATTAGCCTCAAATCTCAATGCATTACGATAGTCTACACATCAAGCCCCAAACCCATATTATATCATACATTTTTGTTTTATCATATAAAATTACATTAACCTGAAAAATTACATAATATTTCTACTTTGAAATAAAGGACGATTACAATAGTCAAATACATTGTGTACAACAACACATTGTTTAATTTACATAGATACTTAGTAACCTGCCTATTTATTATTACACAATTCATATAAAATGCTTTATATAAGAGGTACCTAGGTAGATATTACGTACCTACCTACTTACATTTTAGTAAGAATTAGTTATTTCCACCCAATATTTATTTCTAACAATTAGTACGTGCTAACAACTGTTTCAGACTAATCTGATTTTATTTCTTATGAACTCATTAACATAGTCCTAAAATCAAATTTACATAGTTTTTGTAATAAGTAAGTCAATATTGTTTATTTGTCGTGTCTTGTGAACATATTTTTTATTAATTTGAAATATTCACTCTCGGAACACCATTATTAAAAGAAAACACAAACTTAACAATTCTTAATACCAGCGAGACATAAATCTTTTTGAAATTTAAATGCGATATTTGAATAATTTAACAATTTGAAATCGTCGGGAAAACGGATTTTCATTTGCATAGTACTGATAGTGACCCCGGGAGAAAAATCTATGAAAACTCATAGATTATTAATTGTGTATGTGCACCTTCTCACGTCATTCAAGAGATTTAATTAAAGCCAGTGAAATATCTTGGCTCTCATATTTATAGGTAGACTCTACTTACATAGTTAAACATATCAATATTTATTAAAAAGAGTCATTCGTAAAATATTACCATAGTTGTCATAAAAGTTGAATTTGCACATTCTGATCTCTTTAGAATTTGCCAGCTTCAGAATTAACATGCGTCAAAACGTAAAATACAAGTGAAATTATGGATATACCTACAGTATACAGTACTTAATTATCATACATACCTACCTAGTAATCTAATTTAAACTTTTTTTTTAATCATCTACTTTTTATTTCGATCTCTAAAGAATTTGCCAGTCGAATACACGGAATCGAGTCAATATATTTCATATAGAACTAGTCACTTTTTTTTAAATTTTATCAGAGACTACTGAAAGATCATCAAAATTCTAAGGCACTTCTTGCCGACATAGACATCTCAAATTTAGAACACAATTAATGTATAGTATATGTACATATATATATAAATCAAGAAAAAAAAATTCTATTTCAAAATGTGTTGAACAAATTAGGCTGCGGATGGTTGGATTCCATTATGGCTCAATTCGGTTAACTCCACTCACTTCATCCATCACTTCTCTCTAATATTCTACTTCACTATCTGCTTCTCTCTAATATTTTTATTTCAGACATGAAACTTAAAAAAAAATAGGTTTTTCGAGGGAGGATTATGCGGAATAAAAACTATCCTGTGTTAATCCCAATTCCCCTCAAAATGTGTGCTAAATTTCATGAAAATCGGTTAAGCAATTTTTGCGTGAAGGAGTAACACACAAACAAACATACAAACTTACGCATTTAACCTACATACTGTCGATACACATAATAATGTAGAAGCAGTGAAAACCTACTACATATTCTTATATCATGTTTGCAAAAATCTTTATCCACAAACTGTACAATAAAACAACAATTGGATTGCAATTAAATTTAATTATAAAACTTTAAGAACAGTAACAATTGTTTACGCAGCGCTAGTTAGATTAAAATTATTATTGGAAGTGATCCTGACGACACAGGACTAGCAGCGGTGGGAACGAAGGATGGGCCAAGCCTGTTTTTAAGAAGGAAATATTACTACGATGATAGTGTGCGTCAAGTGTACATTCAATTTGTCTAGTTAAGAACTTTATATCTGTATGACATGAAGGTCACACAGATCTAAAGCTCTACATACCATTAGGGAAAAAGTGTGAAGATGTGCATCTGTGTTATGTAGTAGCCTTACCTTTTGGCTGTGAGAGGGCAGTAGTAAATCAGCAAATGGCGAAGAATGGGGATCAGGAAAAGCTAGAAGTGCTAGAGATCTCTCCAGCTCTGTTAAAGCATTTCTATCATTGGCTCCAGCTTCCGCCAAAGTAGCACTTGCAAAGGCTAAAGCCTCTTCTGCTCTACCAGCTCGGATCAATTCCAGTAATTGCAATTGCTAGAAACATTTGTGAAGTATGTATGTTAAACCAATATAAAATTATAATCTATACAGTTTAATTTAATAATACAATATATGGTTTGATTATACAGACTAAGTTTATATTATTTACCTGAAGATGGAAGTATAAATATCTATCATTGTCTAATAATTCTGGATGCAGAGCATTGACCATGGAAATTGCTTCTGGAATTCGACCACTCTGTACCGCTTCCCTGATCATGATACGTTCGTCCAGCGAGCTACATAGCGCTGGTTCTTGTAGACCTGCTTCTTGTTGAAATTTCAACGCAGCTTCTTTGAAACCCTCTGAATTGTTTTACAATTTATTCATAATTAGTAGAAGTAATTCAACAATTAGTAGCAGCAACAAAGGAATTTATAAGGCAGCAGCGTACATTCAGAAACATCGATTTACACGTAATATATATCCGCTATCCGTATAATCCCAACTATCTTACAGCAATTTATAAAATTTTCTACTACATTAAATTATAAATTAATATAGTTATAACCCTGGATACGTACCCGTTACTAAATAATTCATAATCAACATGTTCATATCAGTTCACATCCTTGAACCAGCTGAACTGTGGAGAACATCATATCTAGTCAATTCACTAATAACCCGTCTACCCAAAAAAGGCTTCCAGTCCATAGGTTAATATTTATTACTTCAAAAATAAAAAATAAACACTTAAATAAAATATATTACACATCTATATAAGGTATTAAACTAAACATGATACAATACTTTAGCCGCTCATCGATCAAGATCGGACTGGTTTTTTTAAGTTATTCACAGAACGCACTCGAAGCCACATCCTTAATACTTTCCCGTCATCGAGGGGCTTCCTTAATCCACCCTAATGGGCTGAATGCTGAGATATGTGCCTCTAATATGGAGATGAATAAAAAAAGTCCGTAAGAAACATGGCGGAATGGCGCGACGTTCTGTCGACGCATACTTTTTAACGTCGTACAAGTTGGAAGGAAATTATGTTTTTTGCCATTAATGAGAAAATCTAGCCAGGATTATATCATGTGGAGTGATTAGTGACGTCACAGATATCCGCACTATCCATATATGAATGCAAATGTCAATTTGATTTCGATTTTCACTTTTGATATTGGCAGATTTGATTTGGTATTTTTGTAATGGTGGTTTAGCATAATAGCTTATACGATGGTAAACATTGACGTTTTTTAGGAAGTTTTCGATATTATTATATCGTCACTCTACCAGTCGTCACATTTTTTATTTAAAAAGTAAAAGTAAAAGGCAAAAGTTAAGAAACTGTATGTATTAAAGAACAAAGTAAAAAAAAATATCATAGCTAAATAAAAGCAAAAAAAAAATATATTTCCTCACCCTTAATTACAAAATTGTGTTAAAAAAAGAAAAACAATATAAATTTCATCACCTTTAATTACAAAATAGTGTTAATATTTTTTTTCTTGAAAATTGTTCAAATACTTACAAAATGTTCTTTATTTTTAGCTCCCATGCAGACGGCGAAAGCGTACAAAGGTGCGATGCATAGCTCCAACCATTCTCCATTGCAGCAGGACGACAAAAACCCAGACGTAGTACCGCTCGGTAAAGGTAATTCAATTTTTAAAAAACCTTTGAACTCTAAATCATCCACCTTACCCCCTTCCGTAAATTATCACGCAGAGACCTACAGCGATTTTTAAAAGAGCCAGTATTTTAGGATTACTTTTAAAATATATACTGCTGTGTAAATGCAGTGATGGATCCGTGGAAATATATGTAACTGTTGACTGAGAGGTCGGTATGTATCACAATCATCATCAGTCGGACGACGTCCACTGCTGGACATAAACCTCCCCATAGAGCGCCATAAGTCAAAGTCACGAGTCACTTGCAGTCTACAAGGAGGCCTTCTTACACTCAAATTATCACAATATTTAATTTTATTTTTATGTGTATTTATTACTATATTATCCTATTAACGTTATAATGCGAAAGTTTGTATGTTTCTTTTTTGTTTGTTTGTTTGTTACTCCTTCACGTAAAAGCTGCTGAATCGATTTCCATGAAATTTGGCACAAACATAGAGGGTAACTTGGATTAACACAGAATAGTTTTATCCCGAAAAAATGTTCTTTTGGGATGCCAAGGGATGGTTTTCTATTTTCCACGTGATCGAAATTTACGCGGGTGAAACCGCGGGGCACAGCTAGTGTTATATATACTTCTGAGATGAAGGAAGAGATTGTGAGGAACGGCCGTATGTCAGACATGACTAAATTATTTACGGTACCTGAACTTCGCAATACCTTATGGGCCCGCGCGCAGGTGTCTCGGGTCTAACGCCCACCTTCTTTCAAGAGGATTTGTCCTCTGCAAAAATATTAGGATCAGAATATTTTTTATATTCTAATGCATATTTTATTAGTGTATACAACAATCAAAGTGATGTAAGAGTCTACAAAATCGTTTCAGCATATACGATGATACGAAAATCGAATGTCATATTATATAAGATTATTGAATATTGATCCTGAAAACGTTTGTTGCTTCTGACTATTCCAATGGATGGCGGCTGCAACATTCCTTTGTCAAATGAGCAACCATAAACGCTGTCAATTATTCCACAGCGCTTATAACCCTCAACCATTCTCTTTCAAAGGATTAGCGCGACGAATGCGCACAGTACGAGTAGGTATTCTGTTTTTGCTAATGACCTAGCTTTGACTTAGTTAAAGTTTTGATATTCAGCTTCATTGGAACAAAGCACTTATAAACTCAAAAAGAATTTTCTAATGAAAATAGATGCCAACCCATCTCGTAGGGCTACAATGCCTGACAAAGTAATTTATAATGACCATAGAAATTTTTATTTATGTAATCCTACTAATATTATAAATGTGAAAATTTATATGTTTGCTTGTTTATTACTCTTTCACGCAAAAACTGCCGAACCGATTTTCATAAAATTTGGCACACACATAGAGAGTAACTTATATTAGCACATAGGATAGTTTTTATCCCGTAAAAATGTTCCTGTAGGATGCCATGGAATGATTTTCTATTTTACACGTGATTGAAATTGGTCCATACTATAAAAAATATTAAGTGCTTTACACAATTGCACTTGTCATATTTCTCCTTAAGTCGCTTCTTATGCAATGATCGCCTAGAAAATTAATTCTTCTTTAATTTGAACATCATTCGAGATGCAATAAATCTTACAAAACTCTTCGTGAAATGGAATCCAAAATGGTGTCTCAAATTGCGCGGCGTTGTCAAATTTACCACAATATTTTTGTGCCTCCTGTGATGAGTGATATAAGTCGACTTTTTTGTTGTTTTATATAAAAATAATCAGCAAAAAATTACGATTTTTTGCTACAACTCAAGTGCTTCTATTTACTTTAGTTTCGGAGATAATATTGTGAAAAGTGATACAAGTAGGTAAAAAAAAAGTGCATATTGATTTAAAACAAAGATAAAGGTACATTATTTATTTTTCAATTCTCAAGTGCTGTCTAAGCATCTTTCTTTCGCGTCTCAGAGAATAATATAAATCAAATCAAATCAAATCGAATCATTTATTTGCTCAAACATGTACATATCTTCAGGTGATAATGAATAATAATAGAACAATGTTTGCCTATAACGAGGCGTGCAAATATTAAAAATTGAGTATAAAATAGTGATAATGATAATGAATCCAAAGACATGAAAATTTTTACATTATGACAAATTAAAAAAAAATTACAATATTAACAGTAATAATTTCAATCAACATTATTTTCTGTATTCAATTTAGTGTTCAGTTATGATATTTCTAAGCGTAATCTCGAAATGTTCCCTAACATAATATACTACACATGTTCACAGATGGCGTTAGGTGTCGCTAAACAATGCCTTATATGTTAAATTTAGTTTTTAAAGTTAAAAACATTATTTTGTGGTGGGATAGAAATACAAACTATTGTTCAAGATTCAACTCTTCCCCGAGAGCCAGTTTTATTTAATAATCCAAATCTGTCTGTCCATTTCAACGAATAGGTAGTACCTAACCTACACATTTTTAGCTATGTAAGTAACTCTAACATACCGTACATGCAGATTTTCCTGGATTTCGCTACGATCAAGTTCAATCTCTTCCAGCTACTTATTACATCGTCTCGGTGAAGCCATAGATATAGTCTACCTTACACTGCACATTACGCGACAGTTTGACTATCAATTCACGCCAGTGTGTGAGCGAGAGATTTACTCGTATGAGGTAGGCCTTGCAGTGATGCAGCTGTCGTTCAGCACATTGTACATACTACATACTTGCATAATACTAACTGGCTCATGTACATAAGCATTTACAAAAACATACCTTTTTGGTTTTACAGGTTTACCTGTACCTGTAAAACCAAAAACCAAAAACGCTGTCAAAAAAAGGACTTCTCTAAGCACTAGACTAAAAAGGCTAGACATAATATACAGACCAGTAAGACTCATGCTTGCAAGCAAGCAAAGTACATAATAATGTAAATAAGCCAACGCCGGGAACTTAGATAACGAGTTCCTGATCGGAGAGTGGTTCAATGTGTACAAGTTCTCTCTCTGGCTGAACCTCCCGTCGTCTCTGTCGTGTCCCGGCATCAACATCACGAGAGCTAGTAGAAGTGAAGTGGAGAGGTACAGGGCAGCTCACGGGGATGTCGAGCCCTTCCAGTTCGACTCCACTGCTGTGCTGTATGACCAAGGGTTCTAATCGGGTACTGTCCGAAGATGGCGCCAAGAGTCGCGTGTTTGTGTGACGAGAGTTGTGTACATTTAGAATTGATCCCACTACCAATCGGTAATAGGGATCGTGGTATGTGGCACTTGATTGTCTCTGCCATCAGGGAGCTGACGTGACACTGTCTGTGTTGGTTTTGCTAATGAAAGCGTTCTGAATAAATTATATGCAGCAATTTATTAAGAAAATTGGCCCGTGTCCCTAATGAATTGATAATTGGGTGATTAAGAACAAACTCATTATCTATTTATAATTCATTTATCATCAAATGACTGTTAATTAATCAGTACTTTGACGCCTGTTGATTAGTGTTTTGTTTAGAGCGAATATAGTACCGTTTTAAAACAATAAACTCAAAAGTTTCATTTTATGTATAAAAACGTTGTAAACTAGTGTTATTATAAACCTACTGCATGTAAAATTTAAAAATGTATGAACAATGTTCGTATTGGACGTTAGTCGGCGCGGCGGTCTAGTCGGCCATTCCACCACCGATTAGTCGGCTAGTCGACTAGTCGACTAGTCGGCTAGTCGGCTAATCGGCTAAAGTAATTGCCGGCACGTCCCTAATGTTTTATATCTTTCCGCTGTCAATCATGAGTATTAGTGACTCAATGCTAATCCAATTCCTAGCAGACAAAAATAAGCAATTGTGAGTCAAAATTACGTACACGATCCAAAACGGTATGTGATTATATAGAAGCTGAGTCATACGCTTTAAGGACATTAGTCATAAGTCAATGGAAGCATTGTAAAGGACTTGGCGAAGGCTTTAAGACTCAGTCTCAGCTGAGACGAGCGCGCAATAAGGAAAATATATTACAATATCAATTCACTCGCAGCTTATTATCTGCTAATAGGTCAAAGGTGTCGTTTTCCTCTAACGCTTCTGGTTATAGTATCTAGTGCAGTGGCATAGGTAGCGAACCAGTTTTTATTTATTTTAATAATTTAAATTCTCATAGAGGCGTACAAAGATGCGCCTGTATGAGAAAATCATTTTTGTTCAAAATGCTTACTGCAATGCAATAGTCGAATATTTTCTGGGAATTCCTCCATTTAGTCGAAAAAATAGGGTTTACCTGGAAAGTTATCCGGGAGCTTTGAAAATTGATTATTTTATGGATTTCGGTATACTCTTTGCGAATTTCATCTTTACCAGTTCGTATCTCCGCCGCTCGCGCCACCATCTTGAAAAAATGGCGCACAATAACAGTTTTATGGGAATATCTCCGTTCCGTTACACATTACACATTACCGTGCCAACATTTTTGCAATAATGACAAGACAACGGATGTCGGGTCGACTAGTAATTAAATAAAACTGGTTAATGAAATAAAAAATAAAGAAGAGATTCTACTTAATCCAGTCTTTTATTCTTAGAACACGATTTATTAAATACCTAGTTTTAATACTACACAATATAACTATTTCCGGAAGAAATACGAACGTTTTCACTGCTCGTTTAACTGCGGGTTTATTTTATTTAGTTTTTATTTGCACACGTTTTTAAAATCCATCGTAAAATATAATGACTTCCTGTTTCCGTCTATAAGGCTGTTATATTTGTGTAAGATAGAACTGTTGGTGTTTGTATTCGTTTCCACATAGTGTCTAAGCTCAAAAAAAAATTTGATGATAGCGATCTCAGTGTGGGTGAAAGTATACTATGTATATTATAATATACTATGTATAATAAAATAAATACTTCTTGCTTTATGGTTTAAGTATTTATGGAAATAAACTCGCTATGGATTAATCCTCGAAATTCTTTCCTTGCTTGCGACATATGCATTTAATTATGTATTAATAAAAAGCGCGACAGCGCAGCTGTTTATTACTGATAACCAGACCAGGCCGTGTCGATTCTGGTTCTTTTTGCTTATAATGGGACAAACGAGCAGTCGAAGCCTTTTTATCGCTGCCCACGCACATAGATATTCATATTATTGTAACGTAGATGTACTGCCCTCTTTTCTTCATCTAGTCTATTGGAAACCGCACGAAACGCGACAGCAAAGCTATGCGGCAGTATCACGTGAGCGACAGCTACCTCCCCGGCCATGCCGGCCCGATTCTGGCACAACGCAGCAATATCATTACCATAAGGTATTTATTTACTTGCAATATGAGTAATGTGGCAACAACATTGCGCAGTATAATGAGATGCACTGTTGACTCTACTTCAATGCTCTTGGTAGAGCAACACTTGTTTTATAATTGAAATCATGTTGAAGTAATACTCTACTTCAATGCTCTTGGTAGAGCAACACTCGTTTTATAATTGAAATCATGTTGAAGTAATACTCTACTTCAGTGCTCTTAGTAAAGTAACGCTTGTTTTGTAATTGAAATCAGTTTGCCCTTTCCTCCCCAATAACTAATTTATAAGATATTCGTGGGTCGGAAATAGAATATCGGCGGGCCGGAGGTTGCCGACCGCTGATCAAAAACATCTAGAAACATCGAGAATTGCCTAGCGATAGCTAGTGCAGTAGTAGTAATTTAGACAAGAGGTAGTGATGCATGATTATTATTTGTTTGTTTTATTTGAAAATTTTCCATTTTATTTCAATAATGTTATTACTACATTACTCATTACTTTATACCATATTTTTAGACTTACTAAAAATAAATATATGATAATATATTATGTAGATAAGCGACTGACTAAAAAGTTTTTAATGTGTCTTTTGTTGACTATAAAATATCGGTTATTAAAAGACAAATATATGTCCGTGAAGCTGTATAGGTGGGATTTACTTGGCTACCCAGACTTTTGACGTGACTTTAAGAAGTCTTTGTAGTTTTGGTGCACGGTTTGACTTTCAAGGGATATAGGCATAACTTCATTGTCCTCATATATTCTTCTGATCATTTCTTCTACTACGAAGCACTAACTGCAGAGCAAGCCAAATAAGATCGTTTTCCGGTCATGTAGATGCGCTACTTCGATGCGATCAAAGTATTCGTGCCAGCCAGATACAGCTGCAGAGAACTGATAGCATAAATCTCAAGCTTGCTCTCAGGTTGTAACCACTACTGATCGTGGCAACACAGGAATAGCAAGTAAAAATATGTGGACGGTGGTAAGGCACAGATGGTAAAAAAAATACTATTACTTTGGCTTTATTATATTACATATATGTACAAAATTATATCACAAAATATGACAGAGTCACATTATCAATTACAGTTTTTACTAGGAAATGGAGAAGTGAGGGACAGTTTTCATTTCGTCAGTATTTAAGCAACTGGTAAATGGGCACCTTGGGGTTGGAAACCATTTTTGTCAGCGCGGTAGGTGACCTTGTAGAGGACGCCATTGGGGCCTGGGTATTCGAATTGTCCAATCACGACGAGACTTTCCTCGTCAGTACCAGCGTTTTCTAAAGCACCTTGTTCCTGTTGGACAATGCCATTGGAGCCTTCGAATCTGAAATAAAATTATAGTTATTATAATCATAAAATGCTAGGAAGGAGTAATATTTGGAGGTAGTATCATACTGCACTGGAGCCAAAAAAGCTGCCAAGACTTGAGAGGTACCTTTTGCTTAGACGATTTCAGCGTCAAGCGGTTTGTGAGATTCCGATGGAGGTAGAAGGTGGAGAGAGATGCACAATATACAAATTGATTAATTCAACTCCTTTAGACTGAAGAAAGAAAATTTCCCTTCTTCCCAGGAATATACTATTGTACTAGCGAATATTAATACTTATTTGTAATATACTGTGGCCATTTTATCATAATAACGATATTGATGATGATGGAAATAATTAATAATGAGAATATAACTTACCCATAGGTGTATGCACCAAGTCCAGCGTTGTCGCTCTCATAACGGAGGATCACAGCCTGACCGTCAGGGTTTGTTATGATCAGACCGGCGGGAACAGGAACTGCGGGAAGTGCCGCGGGGGCGGCCAGGGCGGCGGCGATGATGACGGCGAATACGATGAACTGTTGACCAACATTACATTTAGCCAGTCGTAACATTATAAACACATTAGTAATTTGTATACACTCTGAGATCTCTTATAATAAGCAAAACTGTGTAGTTTGTTTTAAATTAAACTCGTGAGCAAATGATTACATATGCCTTGTTTAAACTATTGTTCTAAAAAAAATCTCAATTGAATACACAAGAAGATAGAAGAAAATTTATCTGATACACAGTTTGGATTCAGAAATGGGTTTGGAACTAGGGATGCACTTTTCGGGTACCAAGTCCTCATACAACGCTACTGGTATATGGGTCAAGACGTCCACATATGTTTTATTGACTACGAAAAGGCAAAACCACCACCCGGCGCCTCCACCACTGTAGTAGAATAAATCTGTCAGTCTTGCTACTGTCTTTGGAAAGAAACGTTGTTTTAATAAAAGGTTATGGGCCTTACGCTAATAATTTCGTGTTAAAATAGTTTTATTTTGCAATATTATCATCCAGTGAAAAGGACGTGATAGAACTGTACAGTGACAACCTGTTGTTATTTTGCCGTATTATCGCAGAATACAAGATTAAGTGCATCAAAAAAAAAATGGCTGCTAACTATCTTGTCAATGTGCCGAAGCTTACGGGGCGCGATAATTACAATGAATGGTGTTTCGCGGCGGAGAATTTTTTAATTCTTGAAGGAATGAAACATTGTGTCAAGCCACAATTAAATCAAGAAATAAAAACTGCAGATGACGAAAAAACCAGAGCAAAATTGATTATGACGATCGACCCGTCATTATACGTTCACGTCAGAAATGTTTCATCATCCAAAGAATTATGGGAGAAACTGAAACAATTATTCGATGATAGTGGATTTTCACGACGGATAAGTCTACTAAGGAATTTGATTTCGATTCGCCGAGAGAATTGCAGTTCAATGACGTCTTACGTGACGCAGATTATTGATACAGCACAGAAACTCAGCGGAACAGGTTTTGAAATCAACGATTTATGGACAGGATCATTGCTATTAGCGGGATTGCCTGATAGATTTTCCCCTATGATCATGGCAATAGAGCATTCCGGCATTCCTATAACGGCAGATTCCATCAAAACAAAACTGTTGGATATGGATTTGGCAAGTCATGAAGAGAGTGAAGTTAGCGGTGCATTTGCTATTCAGTCAACAAAGAAAAAGAACACAAATTTGTCTATGGCCAGAAAAAGTGAAAATGGCTGTGACATACGGACGGACAGACAGACAGACAGACATGACAAATCTATAAGGGTTCCGTTTTTTGGCATTTGGCTATAGAACCCTAAAAAGCAAGTGATGTAAGTCCTTGTTAAGCTCAAATGTTTGTCACACGGGCTGTAATTTCGAACGTTTTCGTTCACGTTTCGAAATGTCTAATGCTTTTGGCGTTCTAGTAATAACATGGTAATAATTTTAAAAATGGAATACGTATTTACTTTATTCTAAGGCTCGGCTCTGTTATTTATGGTCTTGGTGCTATCAAATGGTGGGTTCTTTTGCTTATGAAATATGTCTTAATAAGAGAAATCCGAGTTATATTGTACAATTGTGTACCTAATAATCGAGAAAGTCTCAAACAAGTAATGGATTTATGAATGCTATTCAATCACACCAAAACTAGGCAATTGTTGATTATGAGCCAGAATATCACTCGCAATAGAAATATTAACTTTTGCACGTAGTTTTGTCTGTAAAATACCAAAGGTGCCAAAGCGCGATGTCATTATTGTCATGGGAATTCCTGTTTCTAATCGTATGGTTCACTGACGTTTATTTAAGTAGTCCTTCCGGGCGGATTTTGCTGTAATGTAAAAATAGCACTACTTGTCTACTTATGTCTCCATTTCTATATTCTAGAAGCGATTCAAGACCAAATCACCTGTCCCATACATATTGGAAAGCCCTTAGATTACTATTGCAAGACTTGTGAGAAGGGTGCTTGTATGGATTGCTTAATGGTTGGCGGAGACAGATCTTGTAAGAATCACAATGTCGTCTCATCTCAAGATGTGGTAAGTTCAAAGGCTAATTTATAATATTTATAGAATTTATAACTGCAAAATTTGTTAAACATATCATACAATACACTAAAAATGTGCTATATTTTTCTGGAAAAGTGAATTCATTTATGCAGCGCGGGTACTTGTATTTCATATTTCAAACTTAATTTTTAACATTCGTAACTTGCGTATGCTATGCCGTTCAGCTAGCTAGGTGTAGGAGTGAAAAATCTTTGCCTGTACTGTTTCACATGTGAAATCATTCAGACTTTTTTTTTCGCAATGAAAATGTATTATAAGTAGCAATCATTTAATGCAATGGTTTCCAACCAACGGTTCGGAAAGTTGATTTTAAGTATGAAATTAAAGTTGTAGGCTATGTAAAAGGTTATCTCAGGAGATTTTATCAACATAGTATCGATCACAGAGGAACTCCCGATAAGGTAAATAATATAACAAATAATATGATGACAGTAGCACCACGAATGATGAGAGCAAGTCTCTCTGGAATCATGACATGATCATGAAAAGGAGAGTTGAAATATCTGATTTATTCTCTACACTACATCTACACAGCACTTTAAGTACTAAATAGGTCTAAAAAGGTGAAAATTCTAATTAATATGCCCAGGTTAGACAGATTTTCATTGATCAAAAGATAATATTGTATTACATAGACTTAGTATAGTAAAGAATTCCTTTCGGGGGCAATGCATACGCCTCTACAACAGGATCTCAGAAAGCGTCCAAAAACTTTCTATTAATAAATTTTAAAAAGTTGTTAAAGACTGTTTGTGTGGTAAGGCATACTATAAGGTAACATAAAGTTTTCGTATATTTACGCGAATGTTCGTCATGATTATGATTCTTTTAACGGATTCTATCGCGTTTGATATAAATATCCACTTGTAGAATATGATAGAACCTCCGCAATGAACGAGTCTATCAATTCGTTGGTCCCCTGAAATACTGTAAATATAATGATATGTATAGAGAGATATAGGTAATAAAATAAATATTTATGTATATACATAAAATTATATAAATGATATATATAATAAAAAATATTGATATGTGAATATATGATAAACGAATAAGAATAAATATATAAATCTAAGGTTCTATCAAATTCTACAAGTGGATATTTATATCAAACGCGATAGAATCCGATAAAAGAATCATAATCATTACAAGGTAACAGATTTTATGACCACATCTTGGGATTAGTACCCTGCTCTCAGGGTGTTCCTGTACCATAATTATTGTAAATTCATAAATTGTATATCATTTATAATATGCAATGCAATATGTATTTTTATATTTTTTACTTTTACATCTCATCACATCATGAGGCCCGCTGAGTTTGTTTTGCCGGTTCTTCTCAGGACAGGGCTAGGGTTGAACCGGTGTTAGATTTAATTGTTGAAGTTCAAAAGGTGTACTATTATATTTGAAAAAAAAATGATTTAATTTAATTTAATTTCTGTCTCTACAGTCGACAGACAGTCATCAGGTGCTCCACGCGCTCGTTTGCCCACAAAACAGACCCCCGGGTCTCGTCATGGGGCGGACTTTCCCACATGCACTACACTAGAATTTATATTCTCTATAAAGTTTGTGCTATAAAGTGATTTACTTAGATAGTTTGTTTTAGTGATCACAAACACAAATCACAAACTAATAAATATATAGGTAATTCTCTATATAGTTTGTGAGGTAATTATTGATATTACTCCAAAATCTGCAGGAGGCACAGAATACTGATTAGGTACCAGTTACTACGGAGAGGGTAAAATAATATGAGTGTGCTATGTCTTTGGGGGTCGGAGTCATGAAAATGGCTGCGATTGGTCGTTTGGCCTTTCTGTACCTACTATAAAAAAAAAATAATAGAGGGAGATTAGAGTCTTCTATCGTTAAACATTACGTCTCACGAGACCAGAATACAACCCCTTCATCAGATCAGTTATAATGTCATCGATTACATCACTACAGTTCGGCAATTAAAATAATAATAATATCCAAATAGCATTATGACCATGTATTTAAGGTTTTACGTTACGGGTTTTTTAGTTTCGATAATTAATTAATTCTAAAGCAGATAAGCAGAATAATCTCTTTTTAAATTAAAGGCATCATTACGTATAATGTATGTAGGACTCGTGGTCGGTGGAGCGCGGACCAACTCGACACTCGAGCACTCGTGACTCAGACGCGAGATGGCCGGCGATCGATATCATCAGTTACTCATTAGATAATAGATGCTCGTGTGAAGGACACAGCATTACAGTGAGCGCAGTAGAAATCGAATTGTTTCATTACACTTCGGCTTCGTTATCGGTATTACGTAAAAGTGTGGTAAGCATGTGAAATTTGAAGAGTTTCAAGTGTGTAGAAAAATAAAGAGAAAAAAAATCCTAAAAATATGTGAATAAGCTCGAAGATTCACTGGAGACTCGCTTGTATATCAAAAATGGCAGCTGAACATAAAAATTGGTCCAGCGGTAGACGATGTAAGTACATAAAAATGAAGAAGAAAAATATAAACGCGAAGTTTCACGAGAGACTCATCAGTAAAGAATAGCGATGTAAAATAAATGAAAGTAAAATTAGTATGTGTTTGTTATTCGACGCAATAACTATTGAAAGGATTAGGATGAGTACAAATACAATAATTTAGGGTAACATATTTTTGCCTTTACACAAAGCCACTTTGTTTATTTACAGTGAAGGTCACTTTTTCTTTCCCTATTCCTCTCCTCTAGACGTTAGCGACAGAAGTTTACTGTATAGAAAGTGACTTTTTATGTAGTAAACTATATAAATATTTTGCTCGTTTCATGTTTGTACTTGCCGTCTTATTGTACAAGGTTGATACAAGCGAGAGGCATGAAATGAAACACATATTTAGTGTATCATTTCCAAGCTACATAACAAAAATCAGATCAATCGGAGCAATAAATTAGCCACGGGAATTTTTGAAGTGTTTTCTCACTTCGTACACGCTGTATCGTAGCTATGACCGGCCGGGGTAATTCACCCCGTACGACGTTGCCGTTCGCTGTACGAGACGGTACAAAGCATGTTCATGTTTTTTCAGCACAGTATTATTCAGTGTTACCAACGCTCCATTGTTTATCGCACAGGCGGTATGTAGGAAGTAATTATAATAGAGAGGCAACACTCGAGCACGTGCCGCTTTTGAGTGGGATCGATAATTGTTAATTAAATTAAGTCTAATAGAACAACACGACTGAGATATGAGGGGAGGTTATTATTTTAATGTATCCAAAAATGTATGATGTTATAAAAAAACATTGAATCCATACTATTTTGACATCGCCCCCAATTAGTTTTTCTTAGATATAGACACACGGATTTTACTGTTTTATTATATGTATAGATATTACGATTAGATAGCCTTTAATGAAATCGTAAAGTTGGTCGTCCTTCCAAAGCTTGGACTTGCTTCCCTTTCAGGGGTCAGATTTGTGTACTTATCAATCAAAAGTTCCTACATTGTTCCGAAACATTGTTTATTGTTGTGATGTTTATTGCTAAAGTGAAAAAACAATTAAGTGAGTGGACGTGAACAAGTGATATTTAAAGTCAGGGACACGACGTCAATTTTTGTGATTTGTGAAGTGGTTATTCCCGCGAAATATAATGGTGCCTTTAAAATAATTTCCGGTTTGTGAGTTTTTGGTGGCCCAATGGCGGGAAGCGCAGAAAGAAGATTATGCGGATGTTAATGCGTTTCGGTAGACACCAATGAGACTGCTCTTTAGCACCTTTACTAATAAATATAAGACAGAAAAAGTTATGTACCGCAAATTATGTAATCCTGGTATAATCGCTTAAATAAAGCGACGTCGCGTTCATATAAATCTTGTCGGCGCGAACAGTTAATTTTTAAAACACTTTGTGATGACAATTGACGCCTAATAAAGTCTGTACTGATGAGACAAAAGAGCAGTCGAAGCCCTTTTGTGATTACTAACGCCATTGGAAATCAGCATATCACTAAGACGTCCTTTTTTCATTCCCATATTCTTTCGTGTTCTAGCTTGCTCGAAGTCAACAATTTTTATGTCGTATCTTTAAATAATACAGGTTTTATTTAACGCGGTTGTAAAATATTTTCTCTCCGTTTTGTTAAAATATACATTCTGTTTTCATTTTCCCGACCTCATCTGTGATGCGGTACGTGAGGAGAGGGGAAAGGGGGGGGGACCTACATAATCGGGTTCAACGAAAATCTTTACGCTTCGTATATTTGGTGCGACGTAAAGATACGGACAAAATAAATTAATTTCCGTAATGTCATTATCGCTATATAATCAAGTATTGGCTAATTAGCAATTATAATTACAATATCGACATTCCAAAAAAAAAATCATTTCGATAATGTTCGCACGTATTCTCTGTCTACGGTTCGCACAGATACCCACCACGACACAGATTATTGTCACGTGACAAGTCAACGACATGTAGGTAGAATCGCGGACCAATCACGTACGTCGCTGGCGCTGACCAGCTGAGTGTCAATGGCGAACTGTCGTCCGCTATTGATAAGGTGCTGCTTCGGATCGGGATTTGCCTATCTATGGGATAGTAATTATTATAAAGTTGAAATTCATATTAGGGATGTTCATGTAAAAAAAATATCGATATTTTTTTCGATATAATATATCGTATCGTTATATCGATACTTTGCGATATATCGACCAAATATATCGATATTTTCGATATATCGTAAGTAATTTGTTATTTTATGGTTTAGGGAGCAAACCAGCAGTCGGAGCTATTTTCAAGAGTACCAACATACTACCATAGTATAATAAGAAGAGTAAGCTATCTAAGCCCAATCGGCAACATAAAAAAAAAATCTTGCCTTGACGCCTAGGGTTGGCAGTTTTATTTTTAGTTATTTTTTTTTACTTTTTTTAATATACATATTTATATATATATATTTTTTTATTATGGTAAAGGGGGGCAAACGAGCAGTCGGAGCCATTTTCATGACTGCCTACGCCCCCAGACAATCGCATAGAGACTATACAAATGCGCTGCCCTCCTTTCTCCTCCCACCTCCATGGGCCACCGGCTACTTACACACCGTACGAAACGCGACAGCTCAGCTTTCACTTAACGCCGGTCTTTTGTAAGCGAGAGGTACCTCCCCGGTCGTGCCGGCCCAATTCGGCTGCATGCAAGCATGCAGTGTGGCACTACCTCTTACTAAAAACTTTTTTTATAATATAAGGGAGCAAGCGAGCAGTCGGAGCCATTTTCAAGACTATCGATGCCCATAGACATCTGCATAGAGGTTATACAGATGCGTTTCCCTCCTTCGTCTCTCCATGGGCCACTTACACAGCTGCCACTTTACGTCGGTTTCGTGTACACGAGAGGTACCTCCCGGTCGTGGCGGCCCAATCGGGCTGCACAACAATATACAAATATATTGTTTAGATATTGTTTAGGCAACAGCGAGGTTTTTGATACCGTAATAAGTAAAATAAATTGTTAGAAGTGTTTATAAATGTGCTATAAATAAAAGATGCGTTAAAAAAAAGATTTAAGTATTTTAAAAATCATAAATTGGAACTGAAAAAAACTTT
>LUGF01054135.1:7324-32848 GCA_001625245.1 Calycopis cecrops | reverse complement strand
ATGCACTTTGATAAGAAAAGAAGAGAAACATTTATTTTCATATTTTCATGCGTAAATCAAGCTAAAAAGGTGAGACAACACTAGCTCATTATTTGGGTTATTGGTATCATGTTCAACCGAACGTAGGTCAACTGACACTAGTTCTTAACACATTCGTTCATTTTCTTATAAAGGTTGGATGTTTTTAAATAAATTATACCTTTAAGTGTAATAAAAATCAACCTGAATGTATAACATAAAAAAATAAATTAAAAAATTATAAATAGATTTTTTTTATGGATAATATTTTTTATTTTTATTTATAATAGTTTTTTTTTACTTATGAATCATTAAATGTTTACTGGTCAATGTCTATAATGTCACATAGCTCTCTTACCAGAATATCATAATTATTAGGTTGGATTATAATTATTAGATGATATTATAGTATTAGCAGTGCCCCACAGTTTACCATGAAACACAAACGCCTTTAGAACCATGAAAAACACACATCACACACAACATAAGTCCATCAATCCATTCACTTTCACGCTTAAAATATTTTAAGACAATTATAGACATAAAGTGATAAATTAAAAAGATTAATAAAAGAGATGTAAGCAATACAGAATAACCATTTCAAAATTCTGTAGCCGAAATATTAATGTTTCTGTTCACGTCATTTTATTTCATACTTATGTTCGTTCTGCATTTCACGTCAAATTACTGACACAAATGATTTGCTTTCGTGCCCGTTGGTATGAAGCCACATTGTTACGTATTCTGACGTTTCCACGGGGAATAGGCAGAAAACCATGAGAAGTTATAAAGATTATCTTATTTATATACTTCATGAAGTCTTTAATATTGAAAGGTTGCCGGATATTGTCTGATTCTTGTCTTTCCTTAACTTTAGTACAAGACTATTTGGCGTACCATTTAACTTACTAACTTAATAAGATGCATTTAAAATTTACCGAGTCAGTCTATATTCTGTATATCTACTGTGTATGCTGAAGTAAAGTTTTCTTCCTCGTCATATTTAAATTACGGACACATAAATTATGAGATTGTCTCTCTTTATCTGTTTCACGTAAAGGTCCAAGGCCGTTGTCAAGGTAAATCCTTGTACTGTACGTTCAGGTGTGACGGGGAAACATTGGCTTACGCCATGGTCTCCGTCATTTATATAAATAGCTTATCCACCTTAATGGGCGAAATATTTATGTAGGATTGAAACAAAACCTGGAAACGAATCTGTAAGCTAACTTACGAGCAGTCGGAGCCGTTTTCATGACTACCGATGACCATAGACATTCGCATAAAGACGATACAACTGCGCAGCCCTTTTCTCCCCTCCCGGCTCCCACCTCCATGGGCCACTGGCTACTTACACACCACATAGTACGCTTGAAAAACAATCTATGGGTGGATTCTGATAAAAAAAAATGCTTGTAGCCTTACCATCGTTATCTAATTTTGTAAAATAGTGAATACATTTTTTTGGCCATTGGGTTGTATCCTAAACTTTGCGGTAATTGTCACTATGTTATATTTTTTTTTGCTTTATTATTTTACAAAATTAATGAGAAAAGTTTGTTGAACAGTTCAAAGCGGCCGTGAAATATTTGGAACTACTTTACTGAAAAGAAATAACTAACTGACTACTAGTTTGTCCCTTTACACTGTAAAAAGTATTTTTTAACTTAGTTTATAATGCCGATTGTATACTGAGGACTTCATAGATTACTACTACATACTGTATATACGTATAATACATCAAATTCCACGATGACAGAGGTAATATTATATACCTATAAAAATATTTTTATTTGGCTAGGCATAGGTACATCGAATATACTAAAAAAGTAATTTATATTTTACTTGCATGAAAAAAGGAGAAGGCGAAAGAGATTCATAATATCTGAGCGAACTGAGGTAAGCGTGTTTCGCATGGGGAGAGTGATCCGCCCACGACCTCGCAATATCGTGCAAATCATTCAGCGAGTCACCTTTCTCATTCTAACAGACTTGTAGAATTAAAAAGACAGCCTCGCAACAGTTGGCTTTACTCGGTGTTCTACAGAGTCGTGAGCCATGGAGACTGCCATGCACTGTGAACACATTACGTTCTTATTTAACCCAACCACATGTTACAATTTATCCAACGCTTAAATACTCCTCAATGACATTATATTTTAATAATGTTGATCTTTGCCATATTTCGGTGTGACCAACTCTACAAAGTTAACTACTGCTCAGAACTTAGTGCACAAGTGTGTGTTCAGACATATTCCATAATTACAATTAGGTTTTTGATCCCAATCGTCATGCGATATTAATACGGTATTAATTCAATTGTGATTAAGCAGTGTACCTACTTATGTTTAAAGAAGTATTTATTTGCCTCCAACACAATAAATCTCTATTTATCTACTAACGACCATAATCAATGGGGAACTACTTATTAGTCAATGAAAAAAAGGAAAATAAAAGCAATTACAATCTAATTGTGGAGAGAAGTTCAGGCCCTACAATTACAGATTACGGTTAAAAACGGAAATAGCATTACCCCCTCGTGATAATTCGTAGTCTATCGTGGTACAATAAGATGATTGCCCTTTGTGTGCTAATAAAATAATTTGAATAGGTAATGCCCTACTGTGTAATGGTGTGATTTATAAAGTAAATAAATATCTGTGGACTTTACACACCACGTTAGCCTAGCCCCGGACTAAGTACCGTAAGGACTTGTGTTACGGGTACTAGACAACTATATTTTATAAATTTAAAAAACTTTATGTTTAAAATTTTTATTACAGAAATACATAAAATAGATAGATAAAATAAAAATCCAGTAGCTAGTTTAAGACAGTTTTCAAGGTGAAAATATTTGTTATTATTATTTTTATCATAAACTTGTATATAAAGATAAAATTTCGCTGAACTCATCATCTTCTGTATAATTGTTAGACCACGTCGTTGTGCCGTAGTTACGGCGTTCTAGGTTCAAGTTAATTTAAAAGAATTAAGCTGAAAATATTATAAAAATGCGATTCATCACCTAAGTGCACTTTTTTTACGCTAGGAAGAGTTACTTAAATAACACGAGACAACACTATCAATTTAGGAAAAATAAATTATAACTTTGTAATAAAACTATTTTGACGTTTGATAAAAAATCTGTTGAAATAGTATTACAATTTGTAAGAGTTGCGTAAGTTTAAGAAATCGTTAAATAAATTATAAGTTTAAATTTCGCTTAAACACGAGATTATTTAGTCAAGAATTCTTGACTAAATAATCTCGTTTTCTAACAAAGCTTACCTTTCAGACCTCAAATAATCATTAATACCGATCCAAAGAAACAGCAATGCTGTTGGGGTTCACGTTATTTCCGGCGACATATCGGGAGGTGGTTGGAGGTCGTAGCACACGCATATAGCGTCGCGTAGAGCTGCGTAGCTGCTCTATGAGTAAGCGTAGAAACTATTGGTTTCTAGCAAACGGCTTGATCGAAGTGGAATATATTTTATCGACAGATTATCACTATGTATATAAAATTCTCGTGTCTCAATGTTAGTTACCATACTCTTCCGAAGCGGCTAGGCCGTTCTCATGAAATTTTGTGTGTAAGTATGTCTTAGAATCGACCAACATATATTTTTCATCTTATAATAATCCACGAGATCGAAACTTACGCGAGTAAAATCGTAGAGCGCAGCTAGTAAATTATAAGCTATAATAAACTATAGCACAAATTGTCAATTTTAATGAACATACAAAAGCTGTATCCACCCGACGTAGTAGCGGAGATGTATAATGTCAATTGACGTCTATATTTACTCAGTGCGGTAGCTGGTTCATAACGGGATCAAATTATTACTTCCCTCCTCAATAAAATATAAGTATTAATAAATTTAAGTATATCAACATTTAATTCGCATATAACCAGGATGGGGACAAATCATAAATAGGTTTTAGTTTAGTTATTTTTCGTCCGACAAATCTCTTACAACCCTTCTCGTGCCACACTACATGCATGCATGCATGTAGCGGAATTGGGCAGGCACGACTGGGGAGGTGCCTTTCGCTTACACCAAATCGGCATGAAGTGACAGCTGTGCTGTGTATAAGAAGCCGGTGGCCCATGGAGGGAGGATGAGGAAGGGGGGCAACCCATTTGTATAACCTCTATGAAGATGTCGATTGCTCGACTGCTCGTTTGCCCCTTATTATGTAAAAAAAAACAAAAAAAACAGACATTTATCCGTAAAAGCTATTCAGATAAAGGTTGAGATTATGTATGATGATAGGAAATTCATCTTAATCCACCCACACGGCCCAGAATACTGGAATGCCATTACGACATTTAAATGGAAATCTGATATGGTCTGTCTTTAGAGGCTTCAAAGGTCGGTAGTTGCGCGCCTCACGGCCCTCATATTTGCTGATATCTAAGAGCGGCGGTAGTGACTTATCATTAATTGAACAATTTTCTTGTCTAAAGAACAAGTTCGTATTTTGGAAGGCGATTCACAAGTTAAAATCAGTCAAGCCTTTCAGGCCATAGGCATAGCAGGGATATCGAAATCACCATACATAGGTTCATACATACGGCTTGTAAAACATTGCCGTCTTTTGAAACAATTGGGTTAGGTGAGTCAAATGTTCCCCTCCGAATATGCTGCCACCTTGTGGTGGCGGTGGGGCCAGGGGCTTGCCTGCCTCCATGAACCCAAAGGCTATGCCGGACAGGGCTACTCATATCGGACAGTCTTGGGGGAGAGGCCAGACTAAGAGCAGTTCAGCTGGATAATCCACAACCTAGAACTACAGCTAGAGCCCTACACTGTACCCGGTTGAGCCACCCAGGCTCCTTCGCCTGTGTTACCAAAAAAAAATGTTTGTCAAAAGCTGGTTGACTTTCAGTTTGCTTAATTAGACTTTTCTTCATGTAAATATCTACTATTTATTGAACTACTTATTAGAAAAGATTGATGACAATGTAATTTATCCGGTGCATCTTCTTCCCAGCTGCGAGAAAAGATAAGGTCTGTCCCCCTAATGTCTCCTTCGGGAGAACCCGAAGACAGAAAAGTCTCACTAGTCCGATGAACATTATCTTCGGCAGTGTTTATTCACGCTGCAAGAGATCCAAATGAAAAAAAAAATTCAATGTAATTAAACTTCGTCGGGAAAGGCAAAATATAATTTCTGTTAGCCACAGCTGTTAGTCTATTTTATTCGCCCCTTCATAAATAGAGTTCGGAAAAGAAGCAATTTTCTTACAGACAAATAATCCCCGAATGTATCTGTTTGTGACAGCGAATATCTAGAACGGATCCAATTATTTTCTCAGAAAAAATATTAATGTCTTTGTAAAAATGTTCAATACAACAGCAATCTTTGTAAAAACTACAGCTTGGTACATTGATCTCGTCCTCACTTATCAAGGACTTTGTTCCGGAATCGAATTCTCATTAATAATGAGTATTATATGTCTCACTTTATGTGCAATCGCCGAACGTTATTGTCTTATTAGTCTATACTAATATTATAAAGGAGAACGATTAGTATGTATGTTTGTAACGAATGAGCTCGAAAAGTACTGAGTTATTACGACATTTTTTCGATAGATGGCGCCACTGTCATTTTAATGAATTTCGTTTATTGTTTTTACAATTTATGCTGAAGTATCTATTGGTGGCGTAGTAACGATCACAGAGTACAGCTAGTTAGCTTTAAGTTAATTGTATTAATTTCTTTTAAATAAAAGTTCTTTTAGTAATTTTCTTCTTCTTTCTCTTTCTTCTTTTTTTGGAAATCTGCTTTACGCATAATTTATTTTATAGAGTTATAAAACAATGTATTTTGTGTAAAATAAGTTACCCAATTCAGAAATAATTAATGTTTAATAGAATTGTAACATTTCGAAACATATTGTATACAAAAAGTGTGTCGTGAATAGTTTAGTAGCGTGTCACAGTTTACTAGTTTACATATTGCGTTTAATTAATTTAACCTTTTTATCTTTGACACACTAACTTTGTCTATAAAAATAGGCAAATATTTCCTTTTTTGTAAAAGGATAGCTTGTAACTGTACCTCCGGTAGCATAAACGATTTTGATTTTTTGCTTTTACGTCTGGTTAAGTTGAGGCGTTATCTTGCAATATATTTATTAATAAGCTGTCTCAAGTAACAACAATATAATCAAATTTTAAAATCTTTTACTGGATCAATAACTTTTTTTTGTTGACGCAGGGGAATCCGTAAAGTAATTATTTATAATCGATAATCAGGCACTTAAAATATAATAATGAAAATCTCAGTAACATCTTAAATCATCATCATCTTAATATGTAGATATTGTTATTATAACATAAAATAATTTAGCAAAATAAACATTTTTCTAGATTCTAGGTGTACTTATGATAACAGATTTTTAAAAGCAATGAAAATTAGATTCAAATGAGAATATTAAATGTAAAAAAATCTGATTTAACTGAAGCTAGAAGAGGATTAAATAAAATGATATATCAACAATAACAATATCATAGATTGAACAAATAATTTAATTTCAATAGATAGTC
Organism: Calycopis cecrops; assembly: GCA_001625245.1. Lineage (NCBI taxonomy): Eukaryota > Metazoa > Arthropoda > Insecta > Lepidoptera > Lycaenidae > Calycopis > Calycopis cecrops. Next base: position 26,273 of record LUGF01054135.1, on the reverse strand, counting down.
CAAAGTGATATAAGGTCAGGCTTCAAAATGGGTAGGGCGCTGATGTTGGTTGTCGCATCATAAGAAGAGTCCGGTCCCTATGGAGGTCTGAAAAGCCGCCAAGGTGCCCTTGTCCTGACAGATTCAACATAGGCCGACGATGGTTTTAGTTGGTATTCGGCCTGGCCGCGAGCCCCAACCCATCTCACCCAAGACCGGTGATAGTGCGCAAAGCATCTGCCCGCGAAACCAAAAAAATGCTTAAAAATGGCGACATTAAATATTCAACAAGTCAACATGTATTTATGAACGTTTTCAGCTTCAATGGTCCGATATTACCATGGGCGGCGATATCGATATCAGGGTAGACAGATAACGTTTAAAATATGTAACTACCTTTCACATCGTCCGCGCCGATATCAGATATAGGAAATTTCATACATTCTCCCAGCTTCGGTATCACGCTAATATATTATGTATATGATAGGCTCATGTGAAAATAAATGTTCTTCGCCTAGTGACTCCGATTATCCCCGATATTATATATTAAGTATTATCGTTTTTGAGTTGCAGTGGTTCGAAAGTTTCCTTTTATTAGAATATTAGATTCTCTTATTACTTGTCTCTTTAGTTCACATGGCGTTGCACGATATTATGTAGCTCATAGCCTTCCTCAATAAATGGACTATTAAACACAAAAAGATTTTTAACTCGAACCGGTAGTTCCTGAGATTAGCGCATTTAAACAAGCAAAAAAACAAACTCTTCTGCCTTATATTATTAGTATACGACTAGATATAGACTATAGATAGTATAAATAAGATGTAACAGACTTCTTGGCAACACTGAAAAAAGCACAATACTTTTTATTATTTCTCCAAACCAAGCATCCAATTAATCACAAGTTAATATCAGTACATATTGTATAATTACATGTCGAGTGTATTACATTATCTGTATGAGGGAGATAATTATCGCTCACTTCAGCAATATAATGTGAGCGATAATTAGTAGTAGTAAGTTACAGATCTCCAAAGACACAAACACATTTATTATCTATTATCACCAGGCTTGAGCCTCGATTCCCGTAAAATAATATACAAAAATCGAATCATATTGGTCTCGCGTATTTATAGCTGACACATTTATTATCTATTATCACCAGGCTTGAGCCTCGATTCCCGTAAAATAATATACAAAAATCGAATCATATTGGTCTCGCGTACTTATAGCTGCCATTCAAATTTAAAAAAGTAACTAATTAAAAAAACTACTGACAGTATCGTAGATATATAAATGAAGTGTAGGGTTCTAAGAAAGAATCAGGATGAGAAATGATCCACCCACTCGATCTCGGATATCTGAAGGCCAACTATGAAATTTACAGGGAAATCTGATATGGCTTGTCTATAGACACGTCGGTAATTGCGAGGGTCCGTGCGATGGCTTGTTGATATCTATGAGCATCGGTAGTCACTTCATCAATTGAACAATTTACTTTGTTTAAACAACATACATTTGTTTAAAAATAAGACCTAGCTGATTCAAATATATTTTTATTTGCTCAATGTCAACTTATCAAGTTCCCATTCTAGAAGGGTAAATTTAAAGCTCCGTGGCAGTTCAGAATTCTGAGTTACGAGTCAAAACTAAAAAAACTCTTAACGTGATTTATATGTCTATTTTAGTTATATTAAAGATAGCTGATTGAGGCTATTTTGTACATCGCTTATGATATTAAAGTCTTATTAATATTGATAGAATCAATTCTATTATATCTATGGGGTTATTAAAGTCTTATTAATATTGATAGAATCAATTCTATTATATTCCTATTTTTATTGTCTTAACTAATTATATACTACAGTAAGCAAATGTGGCCCTACTTTAAACGGCTTTCTTACGAGCTGGATAAGTGATCTCAGCATATAATTTATCACCACAAAAGAAAAAATGTTTTGTGGCTAAAAATTGTTCGAGAGAAATATAGTAACAAAAAATATTGTCGCGGCTCGCCTGTGAACTGACAGGACCACAGGGAATTACTATCGCATAAAGCAACCATACAACTTTTTTGATTTTCATGTTACTATCATAAAACAATAATTCACAAAATTGTCATGTAATACTATATACAAACACATATCAACACATTTACAAACTTTACAAGGTCATAGATATTTTTTTATAGCGTAAAGGGCAAAGAATTTTCATGACTACCGACGCGACGCGACACCGACGCCTAGAAACATCCACATACAGGCTATACAGATGCATTGCCCCCCTTCCCCTCCTCCCTCCATTTGCCACCGACTACTTGCACATCGCACAAATCGTTACATCACATCTGTCACTTTACGCCTATTTTGTGTAAGCGAGTACCTCCCCGGTCGTGCCGACCCATTTCACCAACATGTATGAATGTAGAGTGGCACTACCTCTTACCATGTATATAATTTTACCTTAAAACAAAGCACCTTTATTAGATACAGAAAATCAATTAAGGACGGATAGGAATTGATGGATGAATAAATTATGATAGAATGTATTGTCACTTCTTGATGGAAATTCATATTATACTTTTATTAAATAATATTTCCACTTTTTTTTAACTAAAATTATATTTAATCCGATAGGTTTCGATAAATCATCATCATAATATAGTTAACGAAAAAGGTATTAAATAATAATGACTAAGTTTAAACAACAAAAAAACAACCAATCTAAAACTAAAATTACAACTATACATAATATATTTAAATCTAACATTGTGTTCTCCGGGCGCATGAATAGTTTTAGTTTGATTAAATTGGAATTGGTTCTTCCGGACACGTACACATGTAAATGAGCAAAGGAGACTGGTGAAACTGGGCTTGGTTATTACAGGAATCGGACAAAATTTAAAATTCATAATATAATTTTTGATAATTTTTAGTATTTCAAAAAACGTCGGATTCTTCAGCAAAATCATTTCGTACAAAATAAGAAATTATTAACTACCGGTTATACAAAATGTTGTCAGTAGTAAAAATAGTCGTGACTCGTGCGATTCATTCGAATTGTATTTCTTTTTGTGTATTTTTTTTGATGACATGTAAAGTAAAAGCAAAATAAACGACATATCTACATCATTTGCAAATATTGTTGTCTATTTAAGGCATATTTAAAATACATATTTGTTACTCAATTATTAAATATTTTGATTTGTAACTGGCAAATATATTGGTTAACCTGGATAGTCTGTGGTGGTTAACTGATTTTTCAAACTGAAACGTCATTATTCATTTGACTTGGTTAGATATAATCATGGGTATGCAACTTAGATCATTAATTTAGTCGAAAATAAAAATCTATCACCACGCCATCTAATTGAGGTCACAAAGAAATAAAAGACAAAAATGACAAACAAGCTCACTAGATGGCATACACATTGCGACATCATTTTAAAAATATGTAATTAAAGGTTATTTTACATTATTAGTTCATATAAAATTAATAGTTCGTTACTAGTATAATTAATACGCAAAAATAATAAAGTTAAACGACCCAATGAAAAATTAAATGTGTTGTTAGAAATATTTTTTGTCAGAAAACTAACCTCACTTTTAACTACATAATTCCCAATATCTCTGATAACCCAAAGAACAAAGCTTAACTTTTTATATTTATAGAATCTGTATGTTCTAATCTACTTTACCCTCCATAAATAATCAATGTAATGATCAGGCCCAAGGTCCTAAGAGACTTGCCAGTCTCCTTTCTTTTTCTATCCTAGTTCGTTTATTCCAACTTGTTAAAAATAAGTCAGATTGTGAAGGAGTTTTTAGTTTTTAGAGCGCTCCGCTGAGCACAGATGTAGGTGAGAAGTGTTGCCTGCCTCGTGGTCTAGAGGTAAGCGTGTTCAACCATAGCCTCGAGGTCCCAGGATCGATCCCCGGGTTGGATCAAAAGTGTTCTTGGGATTTTCCAATTTCTAATAACAGTCCGGAGTCAGGAAGTTGGCGGTGTTACACCCCCGTGTCTCGAGAGCACATGAAGCCGGAGGTCCTGCGCCTGATTTCTCTCCGTTTGTATCGGACTGCCGCATGCCGTCCCATCAGAATAGGAGAATGAGGGAATAGAGAGTGCATTTATGTTTGCGCTCACACTTGTGCACTAGATTGTCCTGCGCAGATGAGTCGTCTATATAGACGGCCGCAGTAGTCGAAATCGGCTAGGGCGACATTATTATTATGCTTATTTTTTTTCTCACTGTTATTGTTATTATTAATAATTTGTCCCTCACGCCCACCAATTAATTCGTATAGACAGCGACGACCATCTTCGCGTCTATGCGCGCCTATTGATCGACTCATCGAGCACATCAAAATGGCGACCGATTCCGTTCTCCAGCAAATTCCGACCGCAGATATCGTGATTCTTGGTGATTTATCGCCCATCACGCCGACTGCCTAGGTTCACACTCCACCGATCATGCGGGATGATCTTTCTATGACTTCGCTTTGGTATACGGTCTGACACAACTAGTTTCCTCCCCCACTCGAATCTCAGATATTGAAGACCGTGAGGTCTTCAATATCTGAGATTCGAAATCACACCTTCCCTGACAGACCTCCTGTTGACCTCACATCCGGACAGCTACCTGGTATCCGTCGACGTTCCTCTAGGCTCGTCGGACCACTGCCTGATACGGAGTACTGTGCCCGTTAGACGCAAATCAAGGCCTTACACTGGAAACTGGCGTCGCGTCTGGCACTTTGGTCAACAGGTTATAACGGGATGCGTCTTTAGCAATAACATCGGAACTGGAATCATTTGAAATCTATTTTCGTACATATTTTTCGTTTCCGCAACCGTCTAGCGTATTTTAATGGGTATCCATTACGGATGAAGTATAAAGTTTTAATGGTCCTCTTTTAAAGAGGTACGCGGCTGATGTGTGCTACATAATACTAAAAATCTAATGGATATTCCACGAGGAACGTATAGAGTTATAGTGGTTATATCCGACTATGTCAAGAGTAGGATATTGTTTAGCGAGGTTTTAATGAATCCTCCAGGCCGGGTTTGTCAATTCACAAATACTTAATTTCTACTTATTTTAATTAATAACAAATAATTTTATATCTATGACCCTGTGGGAAGTTTTTCCTGATGAACTCGTTCGTTTACTGAGCGCTTATAAACGTTACAAATACATTGTTCACGTGCAAACTTAAGTAATTATTTGATTTTATGGATAATGTTATTTCTGGAAGTTTTAAAGACATTTTGTTGGAGATTAGTCCCTAAAAAAATTGAGATGCATGGGCTGGAAGAAGTATAATGGTAAAAACACAGAAGCATAACGCTTTCCCGCGCTTATGTCGCGAATATTTCTTGCGCAATTTTCTTAAAAGTCTAGCATCAGAGAGTCTTGGGACTTTTAAAAGAGTCATCAATTTATCGTAAAAATATATGCGTGTTTATTATAGTAAAAACCGTGCATACAAAGCTAAATATGTTTATATTTAGCTTCAGTTTACTGCCTGAACTGTTCCTGTGATTAATTTCCCAGACCTAGCTGCGTGACGTCAGTTTAGCGAGTGACGTCATTTCTAAGCCCACAACGCCGCACAGTGGAAAATTTGGGTCCGTATCGGATCAAAAATCTGTAACTTCAAGGTTTTTCATCGTATTGTATTGAGATTTTGCACATTTATACAGTGATATACAAAGATTTTAAAAATAATCAATTTTTGTATTTTTTTTTTAATGTATACATATTTATTTTAGGTGAAAAAAAGGAAAAGAGAAAGAAAGTAATACGTTTAGTTTTTTTTTTTATAAATAAGTACTAATATGACTAAAATTAAGAAAACTTAAACAATTACTTATTACACAAGCATAATAAAATGATGTTTCTAATTTTGACAGCCACACAAAATCACATACCTTAAATAAATATTCTTTAATAACTCCATCTTATGAACCTTTCTTTTTTAAATATATAGACGAGCATGATGTTAAGAGGGCCATTTTGTCTATCTCCTCAAATGCCATCGGGAATGATTGCATTAGTAAAATATGATAATTCCAATCCTTGACATCATTCTGCCAGTAATTGGACATCTTTTTAATAGTTCTGTTGCTACAGACAGTTTCCCTGAAATATGGAAGGATGCTATAATTATTCCCCTCCCTAAGAATTCAAAGCCAACATTCCCTTCAGATTATCGACCCATATCCATTTTGCCCTTTCTATCAAAAGCTTTTGAAAAAATTTTGTACCAACAATTGAATTCCTATCTAATAAAAAATAATCTCCTTGACCCTCTTCAGTCTGGCTTTAGATTAGGGCACAGTACACAAACAGCATTAACTAAAATTACAGAGGACATTAGGCTTGCAATGGACAATAAAAAGCTCACTGTTTTAACACTTTTAGATTTCAGCAATGCATTTAATTCTGTCGATTTAGACCTAATGCTGGGTTCATTAAAATCTATTAACATATCTCCAACATCAATCGACTGGTTTTCTAGCTACTTAAAGGGCCGACGCCAACGCATAAAAGTTAATGATATGCTCTCCGACTGGTGTGATACCACCACAGGTGTTCCACAAGGTGGTGTGCTCTCGCCCTTGCTGTTTGCCATATTCATAAATTCTATAACTAATAATCTATCTTCCCACTATCACATGTACGCAGACGATCTTCAAATTTATACACACAGTCATGTAGATGAACTAAACGCTGCTATATGTCGCATTAATGCTGATCTCAGCACTATTTCAATTTGGTCACATAATCATGGTTTAAAACTTAATCCTACCAAAACTCAAACGATAATTATCGGCAGTCAAGGACTTTTAAAAAGAATTAATTTAGAAACAATTCCCCCTATTATATTAGATGGTGTACACATTACATATAGTCATAAAGTTAAAAATTTAGGAATAATATTTGATAGTACTCTGTCTTGGTCACATCAAATAAATAATGTATGTAGGAAAGTATATTGTGCATCTGCCTCCTTAAGACGTTTAAGAAATTTCTTACCAATAGCGACCCGGATTACACTTGCACAGACTTTACTTCTCCCTATAATCGATTATGCTGATGTATGCTATTGTAATTTAACAGAGCAGCAGTTAGGGAAACTTCAGCGTATTCAAAACTTCTGTATTAGATTCATTTTTGGTCTTCGAAAGTATGATCATGTGACTGAATACAGAGCAACTCTCAAATGGCTACCAATTAATCTACGCAGGAATACTCATATGCTGCATTTACTTTTTAACGTACTCTTCAATCCCACAACACCCACGTACTTAAAAGAGATGTTTACATTTTCTAAAGACACAAGAACAACACGCTACATTAATAAGTTGTATGTGTCAGTTCAAAACACAAAATTTTATACTAATTCGTTTACTGCTACAACTATTAAACTCTGGAATGCATTGCCAAACCAGATAAGGCAAGCTTCTACCATAAACATATTTAAAAATCATATTAAAGAGCACTATTTAAATTCATAATTAATTTCGCATTGAATTTGTTAGTTTGTTTTCAATTTTGTTTGATTGTTTTTTTTTTCTCGTTTTTATTCTTCTTCTTTTTTCTCCATCTTGACTCCTTCATCTTTTTCCTGAAGTTAATCGTCATTATTTTTGCTCCATCCAAGGTATGACGTTTTATTATTATTACTAGTTTATATTTTTTGTTTTTTTTTTTGTTTATTTATTTAAAGTCGCTTAAACATCTAAGGTCATTAGTGACTTCTTAACATTAATTCTATATAACATTATAAAAATTAATTAGTTTTAAGAATTTTACAGTTGTTTCGGTATTATTTAAACTAAATTTGTCCTTTTTCCGTGATGCTTGAGCCCAGCGCTTATTGAAAGAAGGCAGAATATGTCTGTGAATTGCACCAATTACAAAACACAAGTCTTTTTCAGAAACATTTAATGTTTGCTGTAGAACTATAGACGATTGCAAGGTTCTGCCACGCTCGATATAGGGAATGATGAAATCGCCCTTAGTACAGTTGAAAGTTAATATTCTAATGGAAATAACCAATTTAAATAAGTGTCACTTAATATGAAATACGCGCTGACTGCACTGCAATTTGAAGATATTTGCTTCCCCTTATATACTGTTTTTTTTATATGAAATACGTACTAATATCAATGTTATGCATATTTACTCACGCAGGACGAGTGCGAAACAGATGATAAGCTATTGCTACCAAAATATTGTGGTTAATATTGTTTTTGTAAACTATGTCAGCAGTAACCGCAAAAGATACCGAATTATTTGCTCCGACCGCTATCACATTTTTTCCCATAACTTCCAGGACCGCAAACTTCCGCAGCTGATTTCTTAAATTTTTCATTTATGAATAGTTAGGCTATCAAATAACACATAAAGTTGCGCGTGGGGAGACGTGGGTAAAGGTGAAAACCTTCGACAAACAAAAAAAAAGTGAAAAATAGGGTATGTCTTATCTAAATAAATTTGTTAAATAATTTGAAAACTTATGGATAAGGCTGCCCTTTGTTCCCATGTGGTCAGTCATTTTCTGATCGCCATCGAACTACAAATACTGTCGAAGGTTGGAATTTTAAAATAAATGGATTAATTAGAAAAAACCCGACTGCTGCTGCAAATTCTACAGGTTATTAAAGACGATGATACTCTTGCAAATTTAAAAGTTGAATAAATAAAAGGTAAAAAAGAGGACGAATGATATCGAAAATGACGATTTTATTAGAAACATCCAATTAAAGTTGACCGTAGTGAAATAACCACAGATTTTTTTATTTACAAAGCTGCTTTATTTACGAGTACTTTTTAAAACTTAAGTATAATATTGTCCAAACTGCGTAGCCAATTTACCTTAGTAAAATTAACTTTCATTTTAATAAGTACAATTAACTTTAATCTTGATGCGAACTACTGCAACTTTAGAGTTTCAACAGTTCGGTGACTTTTATCAACCGAACTACTGCTACCCAAAAGTTGTTCTAGTTCGGTCAACCGGACTAACAACCGAACTTCTGCTACAAGAGGCAATTTTTAAGTACTTACTCAAAAATAAATAGCATATTAAAAAAGTTAATAGCCCATTATTAAGAACATAAAATATCCTTTTTAAAAATGTATAAAACCGCATGCATGAGCAAAATACTTTTTTCACAATATTTATTTGAATTATGTGTATGCAAACATTTGAATGAGCCATCCGCAACTTCAACTTACTTCAACCTAGAAAAAAAAATAAGCAGTTTCAGTACAAAAAAATGTCTGATTAGGATTATTTGGTTATTAGAGTATCGAATGCAATAAATATTTCATTCAAATTGTAATTTTTTCAAAAACCATTTATGATATGGTCTAGTTCTACCATTTTCCACAGTGCGCCGTAGTATCGCTACAGGTACAGTCGTTTAGTTACAGGTAGATGTTTTGCACGAAAGTAAAGTGACCGATAAATTCATGTATTATGATTTTTGTGTAATACATTGCCGAATATGAAACAGTTGTGAAAAGTCGTATATTCGAAATCTAGACATTAATTAATAAATATAATACATGCATAAAACCGGCAGAATATTACACAAAGTTTGAAAAAATTTGCCATATACGGTTAATGACGTCGACATAAGGACACTCTGCCACAATTATAGTATAAATAGACATATTATATAAATCTGTAATTAGATAAAAAATAGGCTGTAAACTATAGACAAAAAAGTATTTTTAGGTAGACCAAAAATGTTGATACTACACGGTTTAAGGTAAAGTATGTATTTATAAAACAACTAGTGGCCTGGATTCGTAATTACTGTTGTGAGGCTTATACCTTAATTAGACTAAGACTGCAAGTTTAGATTACGTACTTAAATATTTACTACAAAGTTTGTCGTACACAATTAGGGAATGACAAAATTTTAAGTAATGCAGTAGTAACGCTTCGAGAATATATTGTAGGAATATTATAATATGTACTGTATGGTGCTACTGAATATGTGGAACTATTGTTCCAATGTAGAAGAGTAGGTATGAAATAACCGAACTCAACGAGTGCTGTTTGTACACTGATTTATTGCTCGAAAATGTGAATGATGAATTATATATGAATTATATCAAATGAAAAAATTATAAACTACAAAATGTTGGGCTTTACACATACGTACATGTACTCCATAGATATCAGAAAAGGGTAATAAATAGATGGGCAATCGAACACAATTTGTTCCAGTTCTGATGTAGCCAATGACGTTCAAACTACATACAAACTTGACGTTTAGTAAACTACCTTCAAACATACTTAAAAAATACTAATATTCAAAATTTTGTGTAGGTATATAAAAGTTAATTGTATATCTCATAAAGTTAAATAACGTTCAATTAAGTGTCCTCGCCGACTGATCGATGAGCTGTTCCGAAATGAATTCTGTTGACACCGTACATATTATTTTTTCATGAACTTTTTGAACCGTAATTATAATGTGACCTTTTGAAGCTGTGTTTTATTTTTAGTATTAACGTAGGTATATTACAAGCGCATGCGCATTATTCAATAGTATAAGTAAATTTTAAATAATAATAATTCTTCTTTTTTATTTAAAAAAAAATTTTAAAAAATTAATGCTTGCCGCTGTCGATCCTAGCAGGACAGGAGAAGCAACTGTGGGAACAAGTCGTGGGCCAAGTTCATTTTGAAAAAAGCATCGATGCTCGTCTATGATTGTCGGTAGGCATAAAAACTGTTGACTGTGTATTTACCCCCTTATACGTTATAAAATAATCCTTTCCTTGCAATCGGGTAAAAAATTGTCATAATTAAATTACGGACATACATGAGTTTTGAGATTGTCTATTGCCATATCGCACGTAAAGGCCCAAGGCCGTTGTCAAGGTAAATCCTTGAATGGTACGTTCAGATGTGACGGGGAAACATCGGTTTATATAAATAGCTCTCAATCTAAAAACCCTAATGGACGAAATGTTTTTGTAGGATTAGAAGAAAACGTGCTCATGAATACGATGGTAAACTTAAAAGTGAACAAAAGAACATTTGCTAGAACGTTTAGATTTATTTATGTATAAATTATCAGTAGAAATATTATAAGAAAAACGCCAGTATTTATCATACGAAAAGATAAAATGAATATGACGATTGTGATGATCCCCCAATCTGTCACAAAACCATTACAAACCAAACGAAATGTGCCATCATAGCCATGACTTTGGTACGTTATTATTGATAGGTATCACCACACTTCGACCTAATTTTGCGAGAAAGAAATAATAATCCCTTTTTGGACTGACATGATAAATATCCAAACATCAAATTAAAAAAATGCAGTCGCTTAAAATTAATAATAGAAGGAATCGTCAATCTATTAATCATAATGTAATAAAATATGTCAAGCCGTTATGGATGTGGCAGGGGAGAATCTATACTGCCGGGTGATAATATTTTTTTATTTTAATATATTCAGACTTTGTCGTTATCTCATTCACCATTTGTAAAGCTATGAATGTAAATAGCTGAATACATTTATTTAGCGACAATCTTAATTATATCCGCTAGGTTTTTTTCTGAATATTTTCGATAATCGTCACCATCGCTATGCTACATTTTTTGCTTCATTATTTCACAAAATTAATTGAGAACATTTAATTAAACAGAACAAAGCGGACGGGGAATAATAGCGCGTAATAACTTTGCTGAAAAGAAACGTAAAGGCAACATTAAAATGGAGTTTAATTCACGCGGTGGGTGTGGGATCCATCCCATGGTGTGTGATGATAGTAGTAGTTAGATATATAGTTTAGTAGAATATTTATACTATTAGACAGGTTTCATGGGATTTATTTCAATTACTCTAAATCGATTGAATATATTTGGACGTTTCGTTGGTGACACAAGTAATTTTAAAATAAACTGTTAGTAATGATATATTATTTCCGTTTATTAGATCGTATTTTGTTTACCAGAAGTGACAAACACACTTCTTGTATGCAAAAACATCTTTTTCATTTTTATTAACAAAAATCTAGCATTATTTAGAAGGAGAAGAAATATCGTGTTACAGTGTTTGCAAACGAACTTATTCACAACGGCAGAGTCGATTTTTCATATTTATTCAGTATATCTGAATTAAGTTCCTACACAATATCAAAACCTTTTATTCAAATATTTTCACGAAATCGAACTTGCGCAAAAACGTGATCTAGTTACTTACGTACAGCTAGTATAAGAATCAAATAATAAAGATATGTACATAAGCCAGTTATTAAGGTATGTTTTTATGTGTGCGTTTGTGTGTGCACAGTATTTCTACTATCTTTATCTTCAACACTACTGTAGTACATTAAATAAACACTAAAGTAAAGTAAAGTAAAGTACTTACCTTGATAGTCAAATATTTATGTACTTGTATGTTGAACCTTAGTAGTGGATGGTGAGTACCTTAAGTAAAACCGAGATAAAGGGTTCCGTATCTCAAAGAGAAAAAACGGAACCCTTATAGGATCGCTTTATTGTCCACTGTCTGTACATCTGTCAAGACCTTTTTCTCTAATACGCGTGAAGGGATTAAGCTGAATTTTTTGTCAAATACGGAGATCAGTTACGTCTTGATTACGCTTAAAAAAACACACTTCTAAGTTAACGCGATAAAAAGTTATAGCCAATTATGCGCAAATTTTGTATGAAAAGTACTTTGTCTAAAACCAAAAACCTATCGGGTACTTCCCGTTGACCTGAAGTTGTGAAATTTGGCGAAAAGTAAGAACTTATAGCACATATTATATAGGAATAAATCTGAAAACTAGAAAATTATATGGAGATCATTGGAAAAATCATTATCAACTTATAACTGTAATTCGTTGCCTACTAAATGTGTGCGAGCAACCGCTTATATACGTTTGACAACTGGCAGGCGTAAAGTTACAATAATTGAAAACCATCCATTACGTTTGGATTACGGAACCTTCTGACTTCAAAAAAGGAGTTATTGTACATATAAACCATTCTCTTGAATCAATTTATCTATTAAAAGAAACCCCATCAAAATCTGAGGCGTAATTTTAAAGATCTATGCATAGAGACACAGACGGTGGAAAGCGAAGCCACTTTGTTTTATACTATGTACATATATGTAAAGAACGTTGCAATAATATAAAGTAAAATACAAAATGTACAAGAATATCGAATTTCATCCCCAGCAGGCGAATGTTCCGTTATCCGATAAATGAATTTCAAAATGTAAACACAACAATGTTGAACGATGTCTCATGACGCAAATTGATATGTTTATGAAATATACATTCATTTTATTCGAAGTTCGATGGTAACGTAACGAATTTTTTTCTAATAAGAGCTGTCTTTTTGTTTTTCATCTTATATAGAACAATATACATATTTTTTTCAATAAAGTATAAGGGGGCGATCTTACAATCGGATCCATTACTACCGATGCCCAGGGACATCGGGATGGTTGTCACACAGATGACTTGTCCTCCTTTCTTCCTCTCTTCCATTGGGTTATTGGCTTCTCACACACCGCACGAAATGCTACAGTTATTTTTTTATATATCTTAGGTACATTTATAATAAATAAAACTTAAGAATATTTTTGTAAGTGCTTCCATGCTGCATGAAACCAGTAAATATTTCAAATATGTTTTTGAAATTAAACGTCATTTAAAATGAAAATTGTTGATAAAATATTATATTCTGCTTAGATCAAACCATTGGGTTCTACACTGACTCGTTGAACAGCTACAGCGCTACGTGGCGCTACGAGCATGTGCTACCACCACTCTGGAAATTATTGACCTGTCACTTTGATGCTTTTAAGTTTTCACTTAAATCTGTATTAATCCTTCATCCACTTTACTGCATATATTGGGTTCTAATTTATTTGCGTACAGTTTCATTGTATACAGGGCCATACATGCAGTACAAGTGTTTTGATGGCTGTAGACACAATTAGATATCCGCATAATTGTTAAGGATATTAATCATTGCTTTAAAAACTATGGACGCACAATAGATAATATTTCTATAAATAATTGTTAAGCAGACGTATTGTTCTGTGTTCTTCATTCCCTTCAATATGTCACCGGAAACCGAGTTAAACGTAAAAGCTCAGCTGTGATTTTGTGTCGGAATTATTTAAGCGAACTTCATACCAGCAGAATTATTTATAGCGCAACAAAAGATTCCTTTTTAACAAAGCATTCATAAACTTTTAGGTACGCATCAAGTTTCTTTCGTTGCTGAATAAACTAACTGGATTTTAACTTGTCCAATAAAACTTACTTCTACGTCGGAAGTTATAATAATTCTCGTTCCAACAAATAAGTTCTGAAGTTTCTTCATTGTTTCACCTGTATATTAGCGCAATTGTGCTTACCGACTTTCGCGCTTATGAACAACTTTTATAACATCTATCTATAAACACCCTATTATAATAATTTAGAAGAATAACAATGTCCATATATTTGTTCAGTTTTCCTAGTGCAGATATTTCATGTTTGTCAATGTTGATAATGAGCTGTATAAAAAAGGAGACAAACAAGAAGTTGAAGTCTTTTGACAACTACCAACTTTCATAAACATACACATAATTGCAGAAGTTTTCCTCTTATTCCCTCCTCCTCTAGAGAGTGACCAGAAATTCACAAACCGCACTAAACAGCTAAGCTAATCTGTTGCGGCGCTGTCACGTGGGCAAGAAATTCAGCAGTAACATGACATGACACATGACATCACCTCCTCTTTATTTCATTCCAAATCGAACTGGAACACACAATTTGACTGTCGTTAATGAAAGCGATTTAAGAATTTTCCCGTTTTTCAAAAACTGAGAGACTCGAAGTACTTAAATACACGTTATTGAAAATTTTAATCTCTATATAGCAGCGAGCTTTGGCCTAGTAAAGGCGATATAATGGTAAATTTATTCTTACTGAAGATTCTTGTTATTCAATTAAGAAACTGAATATTGCTAGTGTGTCCAACGTTTTGGGTCGATTTAACTTGTTAAAATAAATTGCAGATTAAATTCTTTAAAGTGCCAATTTATTTTCAGTTTATGTTTAAAGATATTACCATTACAATGATCAGTATCCTGGGTTGTACAGCGTTTGTCGATCCATCTCGACACGAACCATATTTCGAAGAAAATAGAGATCGAATGATCGCCTGGTTGTCCACATGGTCTGAAGACCTCACAGGTGCTTTCGCCTGTAGCCAGTTAGTAGAGCCTAAATATAAAGTTTCTACAAGCCCTTGCTTGTAGAAACATATAAATGAAGCATTCCTTTAATTCAAACGATACTCATAAATACATAGGTATATTCTTAGGAACCAGTCCTTTATTAATGTAAAAATCATTCAACGCAGCAGCAGAGCAGCAACGAGAAGTAGATACAATATAACTGTCATCTCAACACATATTTGGCTGATTAGAAGCTAAGGCAATCACATCATTGCAATAACAAGAGCTGAATGAAGTTAAAATTTGAGAGAAACCAAAAAGTGAAAAAATAAAATACATAAACTGTGGACAGCAAGTGCTAAATGATATTCAAAGATCGAGGCGAGTGGAGTGCTATGGGAGAGACCCATGTCCAACAATGAACTACAATAGGTTGATGATGATGACGATGAAAATAAATAAATTGGTCTAATGTTTATTGAGTTAGATTTGGATTCAGTTTACACAGAATATACTGTGATGCTGCTTTATATCCTCGGAGCTAAACTACCAAGAACACATCTAATTCACATTCATAATTAAGCTCTTTGAAACTACGCAAGGAGTTTCACGCCAGCTACGTAAGCTAGCGTGAAACTTGCTTCACGTTATAAATCTTGTTATAACAAATAAACACTAAGTTATTACTTTTACTTGTTTATGCTAAACATTTAAACATAACAAAGCTATAGACATAATTAAATGCAAGTTCAAACAAATAATAGAGTTTGTGCAAAATTGTACAAAAAGAATATCATAAAGTCTTTTACTATTTATATACTTGTCCGGTCGTGCCGATTCCAATCTTTTATTGTTTTTATATAAACCTATATATATATACTATATATACTATACCTTAAAAGGTTCCAATCGCTGGTTTACATCTAATACTTAAAAAAACATTAAATATGTAACCTATATTATACTAGCTTACCGCTCCAGACTTTGCGTTAGCAATAAAAATTGCGTGGCAACGGAAATAAAATGTATTCTATGTTTTAAGTTGGACCAACTAAACACGTGTGCAAATGTAATAAAAATCTGTCAGGTATCCACCGCGGACAAACACCGTGTCATGAGATTTTTATTCTATCTATTTACTTAGCATTATGAAACGAGATTACATATTTCTAATGTGGAATAATATGATAGAAGAACCTAAGTAATTTTATAGTAAACAACTTTAACAGATTTTATCGCGGTTAATTTATTTAATAAGGGCACTGGAAGTGAAAGTGTAAAATCTGTTAAAAAATATTTAGGTACAATGAGATTCGCGTCGACTTAAGACATCACTAAATATATTTTACTCGTATATAACGCATTGCACGTCTATATTCTTATAATGAAATTTCAAGGAATGACTGAAAAAATATTAAAATTCTAAATATTCTGTATAACAGAATATTGTAACAGTAAATTGTAGGTTCAAGGTAATCGAACAATGTTCAATTTATTATCTAAGTTGGCTGATTGACGATCTAGTTAAAAAGGGATTATTTTGATTCTCTTAACACAGTAAGTACACCTTTGTATTGTACAATTTGACCTTCTGAAATATTATTCTATTTTTGAAATTAACAAATACGAATAATTTTATTCTATACTAGATAGGTAAATAACAATAAGCCTCAGTACTTAACCTCAATAATTGTCAGAGACAAAGGAAAATTGTTTTCGCGCAATAAGTTTTACAGATTAAGAGGGAATTACTAAGTTGTAGTGCTTTTCCTTTTGAATAATACTTATATTACATATTAAGAGGTATAATTATTTTCTAGATACTAAGTTATACTAATCGCACTGGTAATCGCGTTTAAACCTACCAGCTCATAAACGATGCAAACTTTTGCATTGAGCATTTTAGAGACAATAATTGAAACAACTTTCAATCCAGAATAAGTAAAACTGCTCTAAGTGTTTTGTGTAGTAGGTAATAAGATTTATTTTCTTGATTTCGTACGAATGATTATGATAACAATGCGATCCAATTAGAAAATTCAAAAACCATGCAAAATTTTGAAGTAAGAGTAAGACGTTTTATTAAAGATATGGTCAAAATTATATTTTTAAATTATCTTTCTCCTTTCTCCTCCCTCTGCATGGGCCACAAGCTACTTACACACCGCATTTTTTTTTATGGTATAGGGGGGCAAACGAGCAATCGGGGACATTTTCATGACTACCGACGCGCGACGCCCATAGACATCCGCATAGAGACTATACAGATGCGCTGCCCTCCTTTCTCCTCCCACCTCTATGGGCCACCGGCTACTTACACACCGCAGGAAACGCGACAGCACAGCTGCTATTTTACGCCAATCTATTGCTGCTATTTCACGCCCCGGGCGTGCCGGCCCAATTCGGCTGCATGTAAGCATACAGTGTGACACTACCTCAAAATTTATTTATTGCATTTATGATCTAGCCATGGTGAGTGCACTTCATATTCAAATGCTAACTTCGTTTCATGAAAGTATTACATAAAGCAAAAGTAGAAACTGCTTCTTTGCTTATACTTTTTATAAAGACTGAAACAATCTACACATGTTGTTTCAAAATAACTTACATTGAAACAACATTTGACACATTATTTTTTAAGCTACGCTATAACATTGGGAATTTTTCTACATATTCTCCGGTTGCGAGTTCACATCGTTAGAGTATGCCTTAACCGCTCCGTCCCATAAGCATACAAGATTATTATAACACGGGATATGCAATAACGATTGTCTCCAACTAAAGTGTTCCTTATGTTTCGAGAATAGTGTTGGGCGCTGTATTACCTCCTCACATAACATCACACAGTACTTACTCTGTACGATCGTAATATTTCATGTCGTTTTCCGGAGTACACTTCTCGTATGGATAGTGAAACTTTTATGGGGGTTTATTACGTTTTATGGCTGTCTTACAATATAATTAAAATTAAATGATTTCTACGCAATACTATGTTATAAAATACAATGATATAAGACACGTGTAGTGATGTTTCATCGTTATTGATTACTGTTTCCAATATGATATTTATTACAAATTTATATAGCGCAATGAAAACAATATAGTATATTTCATTCGTGTATATTTCTATTTTTTAATTAAAATATCCAATAGAAACAAAAGGTTTTCATTTAATCATCAGATTCTTTAAACTCCAAATGTGATTAAATTCTATCACTAGTGCAACTGGTAAAAACGTTATCATAGACTTTATTTAAATGACACAAAATGTTGATTTAGTGAGAAGTGTCATGCTGCATAGCATCCAAATGTGACGGGCACGAGCGGGAACTACTGAAGGGTTACTATTAAAGTGCTAAGCCGATATCCGATACTTAATTGTTACCTACCACAAGTTCATCAAATCGATCTAAGTATCTATATATTAATATGTGAAGCAAAAACTTTAGGATCATTTTTACGAAAATTGCGCGGACTGAGAAGTATGAAATTTGGCACACTTATAGTTTACGTGTACTAGAAGTGCAGAATGCTAATATTTTTTTTTATAATAATGTTTATAAAGTACTTTAATTTAATAAATAAAAGTTTACACACACTACCATGCATTTGACGCATTGATGTATAAGATACACGTTATAATTGATGAAGTTTCTATGTCTTTTGCAAGTGTTGAAAATTCCGCCGCCGAGATGCCCTGTTGCCGCCAACAGATCCGGGACACCTCAATATAGGCGGG
>LUGF01054130.1:0-19025 GCA_001625245.1 Calycopis cecrops | reverse complement strand
GCGTGTGCGTGTGCGTGTGCGTGTGCGCGTGAGTGTGCGTGTGTGAGTGCATGTGCGTGTGTGAGTGCATGTGCGTGTGCGTGTACCTTTACGAATTGATGCAATGAAGTTTGTTAGAACTACGATCATTCTATGTAGATGATTTTGTAGGCATGGGAGCAGCCATTTGTTCCTTTAGTTAAGCTATTAAAAGTTTTCCCATGTATCTAAAAATCATTGTAGGTTAAAGTTCTATTGACGTAAAATGCCATAACACAATTAAATTATTAAAACATAGGAAAATAAATTAAATTTAAAACAACAAAACTTAACAATGTTCCAAGTAAAATTAAAATAAACATAAGAAAAAAGTTTAAATAGATAACCTTTTTTTTTAAATCCTATTATTGACTTTTACTTTACTACAATTCATCGGAACGAACGAAATAAAAAAATCGAGAAGAAAATCGCCACAGTAATATCGGTATGCTTTTAAATAATCGAGGGGAATGTTTTCTTTGATTATAACCGAATAAAATTTATCAAACTTTGGAATCCAAAAGGGTGTAAGTTTTTTTAAGACATTAAAAACAAACTTTCTTCATTAAATCTTACCAAGTATTTGGAAGGTTTTATTTTTTGCTAAAAATGTTAGGAAAGTTTTCAATTTAATTTCCCTGTTGATCAAACATTTGTGTTGATTGAATTATAATGCTACTGTTATACTCAAACTCTTCAGTCATCTACTCTCAGAGTTAACATGAGAAGTAATTTTTTTATTTCTTTTTATAGGGGGGCAAACGAGCAGTGGGAGATATTTTCATGACTATCGACGCCCATAGATATGTCAGACAGTATTTACGTCAATAGAACTTTAACCTACAATGATTTTTAGATACATGGGAAAACTTTTAATAGCTTAACTAAAGGAACAAATGGCTGCTCCCATGCCTACAAAATCATCTACATAGAACGATCGTAGTTCTAACAAACTTCATTGCATCAATTCGTAAAGGTACACGCACACGCACATGCACTCACACACGCACACTCACGCGCACACGCACACGCACACGCACACGCACACGCACACGCACACACACACACACACACACACACACACACACACACACACGCGCGCAAACACACAGAATAATATCTTTTTTTTTTGAAGTAGCTGTAGACTTCGCCAGTATACCGGAAGTAAACTGGCTAAAGTATTTTTTTCTGACCTAAAAGCTCTTGATACATTTCAAGCATTTAATGCGTTTTTGAGGTTCAAGGACGGTAAAGCGGTAAATATGTGGGTTCAAGCAGTCTAATACTTTTAGTATTATTATACCTATTACTTACATTATCAAAGACTACATTAATTGTTGTGAACGACGTCACAAAAATATAAATTAGGTACACAGGAATTTTATATTACATAAAATATTTGATTTTAATTTATAACATTGTATTTTTATTTTTAAGTATACAGTATATTTTTAACAACAATTTTATGTTCTGAATTTATTTTGTTGACAGTGTATATGGCGTGTTTTATGTATAAGTAAGTCGTAGCAGAATTATTGAGTGTCAAAGGACGCAAAACTTTAACCAACCCTAAAGTCATATAATTATTATCAATCAGACCATAATTTATCAAATATAAGTAGCAGTAAACTATAAATATATAGTTTATAAGTAGCTATTCATTTTGAATATATTTTTTAGTATAGAGGGGCTACCGAGCTGTGGGATATTTTAGTAACAACCGACACCCAATCAACATACACAAAATTGTTAAGCAGATGTGTTGTGTTGTGTCTTTCCCTTCTGCTGAAAACTTAAACTGGATGAAACGTGACAGAAGAGCTGTCACATTATGACGTTATTTATTTTAACGGCACAATTCAGCTTCTAGGAAGCATAGCACTACCAATTATAAGCATATTTCAAGATACTAAAACTATTGAAGGAAAGTGAACGAATTGTGAAGACAAGTGCAGAGCTAGTATGACCTACAAAGCGTGCGTTAAATGCAAACTACATCGGTTGGAAAGTGAGACTGCGGAGATGGTAAAGCTTTTCCAGTGTACGAGTCTTAGTTGCACCAGTATTTTAAAGACAGGCTTTACTTTAATATTATAAAAGTAGGTAGAAATATAGCAAGACGTTTAGATTATTATTTAATTTAGAAGCGTTTCATTTTAATTTACCTATGAATTAATGCTTTTAATTAATACAGAATCTCAAACTCATTTATTATATATTTTTTCCCATAGGTTAACTTGTAAAGTAACATATTGAAAATTGTAAACCGTGAATTTAGCATTTAGCAAATAGTTACGATCACGATCAGTTCAAATTCAGGCCAGGTTATGTTAGCGTTTCATCTTGAAGTCCTGAGAAAAGAACATTCTTACTGTACGTATTTTATGAAATTCGAATATATATTACTACACTTACGAAATAACAATAAGAGGAATAATATTATATATAAGAGTATATTATATTATATATAAGAGAAGGATATATATATATTTAACATTCAAATAATTTGAAATTTATTTAAAAATTCACCACCTCTGGCTATGGCTATGCTGTCCTATTATTTAACCACCTACGTGCGGTCTCAGAGACCACCGATATTTTATTGCGTTTAATTTGGGATATATGATAACAAATTAAAGTTTGGTTTAATAAAATAAACATTTATAACTTCATTTCTTTATTTTAAAACCACAAGTTGGCATAAGTAATAACACAGGAAAACAGCATGTTTGTTGCATGATGTTTTTTACATGAATCTAAATAGTTTTTTTACGCTTATTTCAAAAATAATTGTCGTTTTTATGTAGCAGCTCTAGTTTATTTGGTATGAAATGACAGGATTTTTACAAAAAATACACATAGTTTAAGGGATAAGAATTAATTATATATATTTATTTTGAATTAAATTTTCTTTTATATGATTTTCTTGCGTGAGGTGTTTTAGGGGTACTACTTAGGATGCTCCAACAATAATCTGCCATCATATTTACGTTCCAATATCCCTGATATCTCTCCTCCATGGTGCGAATATCCTGGTGGAAGCGCTCCCCTTGTTCTTCGCTTAGGTCTCCGAGATTTTCGGGGAAACGGTCAAGATGACTATGAAGGTAGTGAAGCTTGATACTCATGTTGCATCCAAGCCGCTGGTAGTGTTTCAGTAACTGTTCAACATGCTTAATGTAGCCATCACACTTTTTATTTCCCAAAAAATTTCTTACTACCCAAACAAATTCTTCCCATGCACGTTTCTCGATATCTGTCATATGGTTAATAAAATTATATACATTTTGTATAATAACACTGCAGGCTTTGTGCATGCATGCTGAAAGAGGTCAAATTTCTCTGATTAAAATATCTCTACATTTCTCTCTGGATACAACTCTCACGTATGTTCTGCAGAATCTTTTTCTTCTCTCCACATGGCAATGATATCTCACATCCTTCTCGCACACAAGTGAATATATGTAATAGTATTGTTCTCTTCGGCGGTATCTGGTTGGTTAACACAGTAATCATTGACGCTAAAGCGCTGTGAGAGTACACACACATTACTACATATTTTTCCGACAAAAAAAATATTGTTGCAAAAGATTATTCTTTAGTCCAATATAATTCCAATTCGAAATGAATAACTTTTAATGGTACTGAGAACATAATATTCGTATAGATACAGTTTATGCATGCGGAATTGCCTATACGCTTGAACAAGCCACGGATATAATGAGAGCGTGCCAATTGTGATTATGCCCCGGGGTCTGGAGTCGTATTACAAATGATCGTAACACTGGCCATGTGAACTCTGTTGAAATATATTTTGTTTTAACAAGTTTTTATTCACAAAAGGGCATGTTTTCAGTGTGAATACAATGTGACTCATGTTTTATGATAATTTTTACTCTAAAAATAAAAATATTATTTATAAGCCAGTCATGTTAGTCAGTCACACAACACAACAGTCGACACTGATGGTTCTCGCAATGGTTTTAGTGGGAATTCGACACACAATCCTATGATGCGAGTCAGAAACACCATCGGATCTTGTCACGTTTCATAGAATAGACAAACGAAATGAAAGAGTTTCATGATAATATGATTTTCTATATCGTTTCTTTAATTGACGATTCTTTTTCTTGATGTGATAATATGTCATTATTTTCATTATGGGATCAAAATAACTATATAGTATTATGTCGTAATAAACAACTTTTTCCTTACTACCTTCATAGTACCTGTGTACATGATTCTACCGCTGAGCCTGTACGAGGTACCTAATTCAATTTATTCTGAATACCTCATTAAGAGGTTCCTGTTTTTATAATATTTCACATTTATAATATGAGAGTGTTTTTATTACTTGAAAAATCTCAATATATAGATCTGCAACTTTCTCAAAATATGTGAATGTTTTATAGCAAACCTATTAATTTAACTTATACATTTTGTTAGCAATAAATGGAATAAATGGTTTCTTATTATTTGGATTTAGTTCTAGGAAATTAAAAATCTCAAAATATAAAGAAAGTTCATACCATGGTCGTGAAATGAACCATTTCGGGCTCTGTACCGGTTACAATACAATACCACCAGACGCTGATATATCATTGATTTTTCGTCTTTATAAATTTAAAAAGAACAAATAATTTTTCGTTCGTTCGATATGAAATCGGTAGGTGTATATCGAGTAACACAAATATTCTTCTCCATTTTAAAACAACAGTTATTTTTGTCTGAAGCCGACGTAAATTGCGCTGTGTATCGAGTACCAAAAGCTCCCTTTTGTTACTCGATACTCGTACGGGCACTCTGTTGATTGCTATTTAATTTATAGAAACACAATCTCTTTTGTCAAGTTTTGTAATAACACGTAAAAAGGTCATATTACAGAATTTTATTGTCTAACCTGTGTTAAGAATTTTCTGAAGTTTATAAGATTATAATATATCAAAATTAAATTATTAGTAACTTAAATGTATAGTATAATTTGGTTTTCTTCAAAAACGTTATTTGTTGACTTCATATTCCTCACACATAACATAACTACACATACTTACACTTGTGATTTATCTGAGCCCTTTTTGTATAATACTACTTTCTTTATGTATAATAATAATAAATAAACAATTAAATATGTTACGGCTTGAATCCGAAGTGTGGCTACGTCTTGTTTCAGCCGCTTAGAACTAGGTGTAGCCACTTTGTCTAGGTTAAATCTAGAATTAGCCGATTGTTTTCGAACTTGGTCTAGCCGATATCTACCGCTATCTTTTCGGTTACTAGATCCAGCCAAACCTTAGTAGCTAATAACAGGTGTAGTCGATATCATGCCGACTACAACTAGATTCCACCAAAGATAAAAATGATAGATAAAACCATATACAATTTTTCTGTATATCATATCATATCATATACCATCATCCTTTATAAAATCAGACAGGCACACAAAACAAAAGTAGGACTAATTTTAACTACAATAATTTATCTGAAGCATTCCCAAATCGCAGAAGCAATTTTGATTATTGCTCCCTTGAGAAGGATAAATACAATATAAGGTTTCTAATTAATCGAACTATATTCTATTTTCGTTTCTCTAATCATATAGACCTCAACTATTTGTACACATTGTATTTGTTTCTAAAATAAAATAATAAACAAATATATGGACGAATTAATGTGAAACAAAAAAAAATGTTGTCTAACTAATCGGCAAAAATTAGTGATTTGTTTGATGAGACTGATTGTTGACGATAATGAAGTCGAGTGTATTGTGTTTTTAAACCAGAAACGATAACTTCAAAAATAACGAACACAAAGGAATGCTTATTTGCGAATAAGCCTACAACGAATAACTCTATGGTCAGGCAAAACCCCAAAAGTCGAGATCGAATATTATGTTAAGCATAAGGGTCAATTCACACCAAAAGCGCGGCGAAGGGCAGCGAAGCGGAGCGCAGTTTATGTGTTATATGAATTTCTACTTTATAATAATTACAATAATACTTATTATCGCATGAGAAACTCGAATGAGACGCGCGGATTCCCGCGAATGCTCGGGCAGTCGCTGGAATCCGTGCGGAAGTCGCGAGAATTCGATAATAAGTACTATAGTAATGAAAATAAAGTTTAAATTCATATGACACTGAAAGTGCGCTCCGCTTCGCTGCCCTTCGCCGCGCTTTTCGTGTGAATTGACCCTATTTTTACATTTAGGTATATATGTTTTAAATGAGTAATCTTTTACTTTTAGATCCGTTTTTTGTGTGAATAGTTATCATTATCAGTCCCTCGTACGACTGTTACAGTTATAATTCTTCAAAATGTTTTTCATTTTCGTTTGTGTTCTGCTGCTAAAGAAAAAATGAGATAAGCCATGATTTTCAGCTTTGTCAATCGAAAATAACTTCAATTTGGCAAAAATACAGGTGACATAAACTCTTTAATAAGTGTTTAATTACGGCATTATAATAATGTAAGTAATGTGAGTAATTTAGTAAGAGGTAGTGCCACGCTGCATGCTTGCATGCAGACGAATTGGGCCGGCACGACCGGGGAGGTACCTCTCGCTTACATGAGACCGGTATATATGTTTATTTAATAGGTAATCATTATACCGAATTTAAGAGCCAGGTAATGCGATAATCGTGCAGTTTTTAACTTTCCCGTGGTCGGGAACTGGTTGCGGAAAGAATGGACCCATCTTCTGGTATTACAGGGGAAAACTATAATATACAGTGTGGTTCAAATGTCGTGGATCAAACGAATCAGGGTGATAGAGGAGATGATTTTCAGTAAAAAAAATTTCTACAGCATGGTCATAACTTAATTGCATAAAAAGTTATGGTCATTTTTGTTTTTTTAATTAAACTACCGATTTTTGTACAATTTAACGAATACAGAAAAAAGTTGATAAAAAACAATAAAACTAAAGGTGTTGTATTATGACTAGATAATGTATCATTACAAAAAGAAAAAGAGTTGCAGCTCTGGGTGCCAAATTTAAAAAGCAATTCATTTTTTCTTATCAATTTTGAAGGATTTTAAAAAAATATTACTTTCTTTGATCACAACCTGTGAAAAAAAATGTAGTACGGAAAAGTGACCCTGTATTAAAAAAACTTGCTGATTTAATGCAGATTAAAATGAGATATTACACTTTAGTGTCAGTTTTTTATTTCAGGTTTTATACAATTTTTTTTCCATGTCAAGGAGCAAATTTGTTAGAAAGGAAAATATGAATAAAAAATAAGTAGGTAATTAAAAAACCAAAACGTTACCCTAACCGAGACCGTTTCTCGGACTACAGGGTCTTTTTGCGGGTGCACAACGCGTACATGGAGGGAGTCTTACCCGGAACGCATGCTCCGAGAGCAGGTAGACCAGTGGTAAGATTTGACCATGAAGAGCAAATACTGCGAGAGTTAAGATTGGACCCCGGTACTAGTCAACGCCAAATATCACGAAATCTCGGGATCTCGCGTTCGGTGGTGCAGCGTATTATTAAAAGAAAAGGATATCATGCTTACCACGTGAAAAGAGTTCAAGCTTTGCTACCAGCTGACTATGAACCAAGAGTGAGATTTTGTAGAGAGATGTTAAGACTACACAGAGAAGATCCGCAGTTTTTCAATAAAGTGTTATGGTCGGATGAGTCGAGTTTTAGGAGAATGGGAATTTTCAACATCCATAATTTACACTATTACTCCAATTTGACACCCAGAGCTACAATTCTTTTTCTTTTTGTAATGATACATTATCTGTTCATAATACAATACCTTTCGTTTTATTGTTTTTTATCAACTTTTTTCTGTATTCGTTAAATTGTACAAAAATCGGTAGTTTATTTAAAAAAACAAAAATGACCATAACTTTTTATGCAATTAAGTTATGACCATGATGTAGAAAGATTTTTTACTGGAAATCATCTCCTCTATCACTCTGATTCGTTTGATCCACGACATTTGAACCACACTGTATAATACTAGCTGGTGCCCGTGACGTCGTTCTTGTAGCGTAGATTATAATCAGTTTCTTTCAAATTTTTAGATCAGCTAAAGTATAATTACTGATTTTTTCCTTAGGAATGAGCAATTTTCCCGCACTAAAAAGTATTCTAGATGTTGACTAGGCTTAGTATCTATATACCACAAAAGGTTCCATTCGAATCCGTCTAGTAGTTTCGAAGATTCGCCTGGACGAACAAATAGATTGGAACTGGATTTGTAAATTAATTTGAAATTGTTTGAAACCGTTGAATTAGGTATTCGTTAACTTGCACGCCTACCTGAACTTCGACTCTATAGACCCGTATGCGTATTGGGCCATACATTTTTTATGACCTTCTTGTTCGCCCACTGAATGTGTCATAAGAGATCTGTGGTACACGTATGAGAGTAATTTTGTTTCGAGTAGCTTATTACATCGGAGGATATTATCGTTGTACGGAAGCTTATACTTTTGTCATATCTGTTTATTGCAAAGAGAATGAAAATAAGGGAACGTGCGCGAAAAATAAAGGCAGAATTATGACTGGAACAGCACAAGGTACGGATACGGATCCTAAACGAATTAAAGTAACATGACAACGACACAGACTTACATGTTACATAATATATGTATAGGCAGAATTATAGTTTTATTATTGATTAATCGCCTCTGTTATTTTTATTGCATTTTATATTGAAAAACGATGAGCCATACCATATACTCATTACTCGTATGGCAGTAAAGAGCCTTCAAATGCAGTGATTTGGTACTAGGTACTACGTTAGTAATATATTTCAATGTTCATGAGTCCCACGCCTGTCAATATTCATAGAAAAAATTTTGACCGTACGATTTGACAGTGCAAGTTTACTTGATGACTGTAACGCCTCCCCCAACGTTACTTTTCACCCCCGCCGGATTGTCAACTTGTTGACATCTGTCAGGTAGAAAATCGCCGCGTACGCCTGCTTGTATTGTGTTTATGTAGTAATTGCGTTGATTAATTTCAGCCATTATCATCCACTCGATTTGTAATATTGTGATTATACAACTCGAAACAAAATGTTTCGCCATTGTTGTGTTCCCCATTGTGAAAATCAGCGACAGGACGCTGAATTTCACCGATTTCCTGAGCAAATTTTTTGGAGATATTTTCAAAAAACCTATGAAAAACGTGAAAAAAATTCAAATTTTCAATTGCCAATAACTTGAAAAGTATTGGATTTTTC
Organism: Calycopis cecrops; assembly: GCA_001625245.1. Taxonomy (NCBI): domain Eukaryota; kingdom Metazoa; phylum Arthropoda; class Insecta; order Lepidoptera; family Lycaenidae; genus Calycopis; species Calycopis cecrops. Next base: position 9,798 of record LUGF01054130.1, on the reverse strand, counting down.
GAAAAACTTTACAGATGATTTTTTGCTTAAAATTAGGCCTTCCATTGATATCCGAGGATATATTGAGAAAAAAAATTAGCCCCCGAGAAGGGGTGACAACCACCCTCAGGGTGGTAGCGGAGTTCAAATCATTTTCACTTTTGAAGTACAATTTTGGAATTAGGTTCATCTTACCAATGCAATTCGGTAAACTTACTTGTATGCAATTCGGTTCACAGTAAAAAAAATCGGACCAATAATGCTTCAATGACTGCACTATATTTAATGCTAGTCGACCCAACAGCCGTTCTTTTGTCATTATTGGAAATATGGTGTCAAGATATTAACTTAACCTATTGCACATAAAGTTATATATACTAATATATAATCAAGTAAGAAAATTTAGCACTCAGCTGAGAAGTGAAGCTATTGTGGTCCACTCGAACAGGTATAATACTTCTTCAATAGTGTAACCATAGAATTAATCTTTTTCCAATATATCCGACCGGAACTTTCTTAAAAGGTTTGAAATGAAGTCCAACATCAAATAATCAGCTAATTCAGCTCCAAGGTATTAGGCAGTTATCAGCGGTGACCATCAAAAAGAATAATACTAGTTGGTCCAGTGGAAACCTTCCGCTGTGTATTATTTATTAATTGTGCAACAATTCAAGGGTAGACAATGCCCTGAATCTTTAAGTTGTACTGAACTTCTTAATTTTTAATTATAACGTTTTAATCTAAATGGAAGAAGATGTTTTAATCTATATGGAAGAAGGAGTTATACTCTGGAATAGAAAATATAACACATGTTACAACTTATTAGTCCACCCACGTGGCAATATCCTATCATCACATTTATAATTGAATTTAGAATGTTTTACCATAAGCCACAACTAAGGATTGCTAATTACAATTTAATTTATAAAAGGTTTTACTATAATGCAACTTCAATGACATGTGCTTCGAGGTGTGATGTAAAGAAAGAATCTAATTTAAAATGCTTTGCTATATGCAATACTAAAAATTATAATTTAATTAATAAGAGTTTAACAATTATACAAGTAATAAAGTTTTACAAAGATTTTCCAACCTAATACCCAAAATTTGACACGTGTTCATATTTAGTGAGTTAAGAAATATATTCATACATACCCTTTAAATATATGGCCAGCTTCTTTATTTATTTGTTTTTTTTTTAAATACTTAAAACATAATTTCAATAATTGTTCTTAAGTTACACCAACTCGGTGAACCTTGCTTGCAGGTGAACTCAAAAAGACGTCCGACGCCATTTCTAACCAGTTACGAAACTTTGGTTACGAACGTGCACGAAGGGCATAATTTGACATTTGTCAACGTGTCTTTCCCTTTTTTTTTTTTTTAAACCACTCAAGGCAAATACAACTGCTACATCGTGGTGAGGGTGCTTAGTAACCGTGGCTTAGATCACCACGGTGAAGCGAAGAAGATCCCAGGAGGGGACGCTCCGAGTGGGCTTGGCCATGGGCCCACTTTTGACGGATCCGAGCGGATGCGGGGTCCGGAGTTTTCTGGCCTCTGCAGCCAGGAGGGGTTGCGGGAAAAAGGCGTCTCGGTGTGTCGTTGCTTTGTGCCCTGTCTCCCGAGATCGACCGGGGGCATACCGTCGGATGCGATGCCTCCGCATTCATCACCATCAGGCCTCATGGAGGAAGACGCGCCGCTGTTCCCGCGCGCCTTCTCGAGTAGTGAAGTGCAGGAGGACTCCTCTCATGCCCTTCCCTCTTGGAGGGCCTGCTGCTTGTTTCTGTGGCAGACGACCCAAGAACGAAGGCATTGGATGTGGCATCCGATCCCTTTACCCTCGTCGTAAGTGGAAGGGGAGGAACACCTGGAGGGTTTAAAGGGTATACGCTGCACTTTTTTGCGGCGGGGGTCCCACAAAACCACTCGCTTCACCTAAAATGCTGTAGAAAAATGTAATCGACTGAAAAATGAAAAATGAAAAATAGAACTGTAATCTATTTGTGTAAATCATTTTAAAACAGATCGGAGTGTGTAAATAAATTATATAAGTGTGTGTTAATTAAAAACGAATGATTAATTCAATCAATCAAACTATTAAAACCGTTTATTAAACCTTTCATAATATTAAATGAAAACATATTATCGGTTTACATTTAAACAATCAATTTGACATAATGAGAGCTTTGATTACTTAACCAAAATTAGTTAAATAATCCAATCATTTGACTGACAGCTGACATCAATTTGTGGCGTACTGAAATATGTTTTTATTTTACCTCACTCGGGTTAATCTGGATGTGGTATCTAGAAGTTTACAGATGCAACGTCGTGAATAAATGACGCGGGTTTGAATTCTGACAGATACCAATGTGATTTTCTTATAGTTACAATCCACAGTTAGCTAGTGTGTTGATCAACGTTCGTTCCTTCTCTTCATTAAAAGAGGTTTAACCAGCAGTGAGACACATATAAACCGGTACTACTATTTACATTTACAAACATGAAATATAATTGCCTGTTTAAAAAATTAAATTTACTCGTATAAAAGCTTACTGTTATACTACGTAGTAAAATAACAACAAAGTATTACGAGTAACAGGTATTTTTTAAACAGGTAATTTATATTTCATGTTTTGTAAAGGTGGACAGTAGGTAGTACCAGCTTGTCTGCGTTTCACTGCTAGGAAAAGACCTCTTTTGATGACACAACTTTTATCTTATTACAATCAGGCTCAAGAATGAATGGAGGCGTTTCCTTTGCAATAAAAAATATACAAATTAGCAATCAAAGCTCAGCCGCCGGTTTCATCATTTTTAACTATTAAAAAAACGACGTAAAATCAGGTTCTTGTTCTTCTTGTTAAACATGTAGTCGTAACAAACAGTGATTTTGACAAAATAGTTGACAGCTCACTTAACAAAAATTCGTGGTTTACTTTTACATTACTTTTATTAAAGAATAATAAATTATTTATCATAATCTTTAAGTGTCCGTGAAATAAATCATGTACCATTAATAAAAGCGTCTGTGTTGGTGATTCATAACGGTATGTATCGGTTAACGATTCATAATTCAATAATGTGATTTCAAATATTTTATTTACGTTAGTATTTAAGTATTATATTTTTTCTTTAATTTAATAGAATAATATGAATTAGTGCGGTGTAGTAGGCTTATATTATTAGTATAAAATTACTGTATATGCATTTAGTGAGTAAAAGGAATATCATTCCTAATCATTCAAATGGGTACGACAAAATCAAATGAAGAAGTACCTAGTGATTACTCAGAACGCTGCTGACAGAAATAAACTTCGAGTTTATCAATATTCATTTAATTAAGATGCTTGCATAGACAAGTTTAACCTATTTAAGCAGCCGTTCAAGCGTTACATGCAAGTCAACGTCAAGACTTTGATACAAACCTCAAGACGGAAGCGCATGGCGCATAAGTAAGCGTCTCTGTACAGTCGCACTTTCTAAACTATGCTTCTTGCTTCATCTTAAGACTTAATTTGTTCCCCAAAGGTAATGAAACAACAAGTTAAATTGTGACTTGTGCAGAGTTTGTCATTGCCACTTCCACTATTGTGGTTTGTTATGAAGCCAATTTGTTACAAATGCGTCCTAAATACTACGCCGCCGTATTGTTGTTTGTCGCTATTAAAACTTCATCTAAATATTCTTGTTAAGTCTTTGTAAACCTGAAGTTGTCGCTTTAAAAGGTTTTATGAAATTAAATGTAGGAATTATTCCTATGGATTAAAGAAGAGGTTAACTAAATATGGCATAATATGCTTATCAGTTATTGTAAGTGACTGATTTAATAAAACAATGTCAAATTTCTGATTGCCAGCTTCAAAATTTGTTTTAAATTCGGTGTCTGTAGGTACTGGTTGTCTGAATCAACGCTTAATATTGTGACTTTCATCTCTCAGACACAAAGAACATTGGTCATCTCCTAACAAGCCTTGGACCTTAAATGCGCACATCGATAAAACATACGTTGTTTTATTCGTCTATATTAGGTTTATAGACATTTATTCTCAAAAAAGACATACGTCACTTATATGAGTATACAATTAAATATTTAGTACTAATATTAAACATTCGTGTTCCTCGTTACAAAAAAACATACCCATTTAACGCATTATTTTTTTTTTTTTACAGTGAGTTCTGCGTTATATATTCCGCCAGTTTGGTCTTGAATGCGTCAAATGAGTGTATTTCTTTTATGTGTGCAGGTATTTTATTATAAATTTGTGCTCCTTCAAATGTGATGGTCTTTTTGCCGTAACATGTCCTAGTTTTCGGTAAGACAATATAACTAGCTCGCCGATTGCTCCTTTTAGTATGGTCTTTTATTTTAGTTAAACATATACTACTGTGGATAGTTCTGTTGAGAATTTTTTTAATAAATATGCATATGTTATATACATAAAGTTGGCGAATATTCATTAATTTGGTTTCCATATAAATTTTGGATGTCGATGTTCTAAAGGGGTAACAGAAAAGAATTTTAATTATTTTGTTTTGTGCTGTTTGAAGAATATCTAGTTTAGTTTTTGTGGCACTTCCCCATACTTCGATGAGATATAGTAAGTGCGGTTTGACTAAACTATTATAGATGGTATAACGTAGTTCTCGTGGAATACATCGAGCTATGTTGCGAATTGAGCCAGTAATTGATGCTAACTTTTTACATATCTTTTCTATTTGGTTATTCCAAGTTAATTTATTATCTAGATTTAGTCCTAGGTATTTTTCATTTTGTTTTTGTTCTAATTGTACATTGTTTATTGTTAGGGGTGCGTGTGGTGATATCACTTTATTTTTGGCTTTAAAGATTATATAGCAAGTTTTTGAAGTATTTAGTGTTAGGAGATTACATCGAAACCAGGTAGACAAAGTATTTAAATCTTCTTGAGCTTTACTGATAAGAGAATGTATAGATGGTCCGAAATAGAAAAGACATGTGTCATCAGCATAGAGAGTTATATGCCCATGTAAAGAAAGCTCTTGGATATTATTGATATAAATCAGGAAGAGCAACGGCCCTAATATAGATCCTTGTGGAACGCCACATGTTACAGGTAATGCCTTACTTTGACAATCCCCAATTTTAACCACTTGATATCTTTTAGTCAGATAAGATTCAAACATTTTTAAAGCGTTTCCATTAACGCCTATGCTTTCTAGCTTCCTCAAAAGTAATTTGTGGCTAACGGTATCAAATGCTTTTTTTAAATCTATAAATATTCCTAAAACTATATTTTTGCTATCGATACTTTGATTAATTTTAGTTATCAAGTCCATTGTCGCGGTCAGTGTGCTACTTTTTGGCCTAAAACCATATTGCCGTTCGGAGATAAAATTGTTTTTTTCCATGTATTTATAGAGTCTAGTATATAATATTTTTTCTAGCACCTTAGACAGGACTGGTAGCACAGAGACAGGTCGATAGTTACCTGGGTCCGTTTTAGCTCCTGATTTATGAATTGGTGTTATTTTTGCAATTTTGAGTGTATCTGGGAATGTTCCGACTAGTAATAATTTGTTAAAACAATAAGTTATATTAATATAACAAAATACAATATTCAATGTATTTTTTAAAGACGGGAGAAATATGTAACTAAATGAAATATATTTTAGAGGCTGTTTGCATATTAATAATCTGTGTTGTTAGGATTCAATAAATGACAGATTTATAATTATCGAATCTATTGTGGCTTCTTGATGGAAATTCATATTATACCTACTTGTATGAAGTAATATACTTTTTTTTATTAAAATAACATGATTTATTATTTTTTTAGAAAAACTGTATTCCACATGTAATATAAATCAAAAACTTGTACCTAGTAAGGATCACAATGTAGTTTTTAATACATGCAAAGTTAAAAAAGTATATTATTTTTCGATTAGGCTTACAATTAATAAATAATTTTACAGTCCCTGAGTAGAAACTTTTTATGCTTATGATGTTAACTATAATAGTGAATCCAATTTGTATAATCGCTCCTGGCTAATGTTTATTATAGACTCGATAAGCTTTTATTTACTTATTTATTTCAGTCGCGTTACTGCTGTTGCATTTCGTGTGATAGGAGGAGACTATAAGTACCACTCGCTTACACTGTCTCGTGAGCGGCGTATAGTGACATGGAGGTGTGAGGAATGAGAGTGACAGATCTGTATAACCTCTATATAACACTATCTAATAATCATAATATTATAATTCTAATCTCCTATTTTCTTCACATGAAATACTTAAAGACATATTTTGTCTCTTCCAATGGCACAGGTCAAAAACACAATAAATAAAGAATGCCAAATCGAGGAGAGTAGTCGTATCGTATTCCTTAAGTTTTGCAACAAAATAATTACGGAAATTCGCACAGAACAGATCAGTCAATCGTCGCTTGAAAGCTAGAAACATTATCAGGTAGTGAAAGTGATTATGACCGAAAGTCATACATACAGAACAAAATGAATATAGTTTTTATGTCCTGGACAATAAAACCTGCTCATAGAATGTTTGGTTTTAACAACATCAGTCACCTTGCGATTGTCAGATCATAAAAACCGAACTACCTTTCTGTAAAGCAAAATGACAATGGTGTTCATACAATAAAAATACACAACTAATATTATAATATGCCCGGTATTAGGAGGGTATGTGTATAATCAACTAACTTACATTTGTCACAGACCACTATTAAACCACAGAATATCGTAGCATTACCACTTTATTAATTATATTTTGAAATTAATTTAAAATATTTCTCTAGCTTTAAAATAAGAACAAATTATGTATGATAATTACAGTAATAATGTACTGTATTTTGGTGGCGGTCTCATCTCTGGGCTCGTTAATGGTCCAAAGTGACCATTGTTCTTTTAAAAGAGCATATTTCTAAAAGTACAAAATATGAGAGTTACAAATTTAAATAAATGTAGCGCACAGCGCTCGAAGCTCAAGTCGCGACATTACAGGCATGTGCCTCAAAGACCCGATCGACTGACGTAAAATATTTTATCCTAAATTCGAACTTGAAAAAAAAGACTGATGATTTGAGCATTTTAAAGCATTTTTAACACCTTTAATGGTCGCCGCACACTTATCAACTTGGAAAAGAATCGTAAACGCCTTGCCTAGAAAAGCGAAGACGATACAATTACGTTACGTTTCCCGTTAGTGTGCGTTGCATTATGAAGTCTATATTATATATATAAAACTCAAACGTGACATAGCCATCTATCAACGCACAGCCCAAACCACTGGACGGATCGCGCTGAAATATGGCATGCAGGTAGATGTTACGACGTAGGCATCCGCTAAGAAAGGATTTTTAGAAATTCAACCCCTAAGGGTGTGAAATAGGGTGTTAAAGTTTATATAGATTTCTTAGAAATTAAACGCGGGTGAAACCGCGGGGCACAACTAGTATCATATAAAGAATATTGACCGGCTCGAGGTGATATGGTTACAATCCCTATTCGAATTAATAAGTGTGCTGCGACCATTATGCTATGAAAAGCAAACACAAAAATGCAGATTCGACTTTGTTAATTGCTACGGTCGTTAAATACTTACTGATCGCGACTGGCCTGTACACGTTGTTCGCCTCCGGATTTCAACTGATTAATATCGTGTGGAGATTTAACAAAATGAAATATATTTTTTGTGACTTAACTAATGAATATATTTTGTTGATATTTTGTGTAGGCTATAAACCTCATCACATATGCCATGTCCAATTTATTAAAGTATTATAGAAGAACAAAGTATTGTTTTTTATTTGTTTTTAATAGTAAACTTTGCTGCTAAGAATATCAAGTGCGACACTACAATCCTCTTGGAATACGAGAATGAGAAAATAGAGAATGTACTTGCGTCTGCACATACACTTGCGCACTTTAATATGTCCTCAGACATTCTAACATTATGCTGCTGCTGATATTATTAAAATAGTCAATTGATTAAGTATTTGAAAAGTGAAAGTGAGACCTTCAAAATAATTACTTATTGTTGCTCTACTAAAGTTCGTTAGTTTTAACGAGTCAATATAGATTTTCTCTAACGCATTTAAAGTCGAATATCGTTTGCGCGTCTAATTAATGAAGTACAGAAGCAATTATCGGAACAGATATATAAGAAATTTAAACAAGAACAGTTTTGCAACAGAACTTGCAATGAGTTCATACTACTTTATAATTATAATAATTATTTCGTTATAAATGTTTTTCTTGCATTGCTCTCATAAGAAACAAGGTTGATAAAAGCGTAAGGCATTAAATTAAACCACATATTATATTTTGTATAACACAGTTTATCCGAAACTATTAAAAAAAGCTTACGGCAAGTATACGAAAATACTTTTTTAACTTGTATTTCGATGTAATGATTTCTTAATTTCTTACTGCTAAGGGCTGCTAAGACGAGTCTAACGACACCTCAAATAAAATGCAAATACGTTTAGCGGTTCTAGAGATATAAGGTAATAAAGAATTACAAACATATAAGAAACCCGCGAAAAACTGGGCATTCGCCTTCGTTTTTGACATTCGGGTAAAAAGACAAAAATGCAAACAGTTATTTAAAATCACACTATAGGTATCAATGTAAAGCTCATGATCATCATTTTTCATAGAATTTCTTCCGGCTATTTTCGGTAATGAAATTGTCTTGAGCTATATATAATATTACAAAAATGCAAAACTAAAATTGAGCTCGCTCATGAGAGTCCTAAGGAAACAGAGAAAGTATTTCACGCAAAATTAAGTAGGCACAAGAGACAAAGTTAAATCCTGTGGTTACTTTACGTGCTAGGTACGCCTGCCAACGCTAATAAACTTACATAAATGCTTTTAAAAGGAATATTTAGGTTTTTCAGCAACGCTACTAAAATATTTAAACGCCTTTTTGGAATTTAATATTGGTTATATATTTACCTAATTTAGGAGATTTTTCTTCGACTAAAGTTAAATTGAGAATCTAGCCCCTTAGCATTATATACAAGTTTGTGGAGTTATTTCATAGTGTGATCAAAAGCCTTTATTATTTGAGGTGTCGGTGTTGGTCACTTGTAAAGATCTGGCTAGACGCTAATTGATACAGAGTGCCATAAAAGAAGCATTAGCATTTAGAAGTCATATGTCGCAAGCACAAATCCCAAGCCCCCACGGACTCCTGTAACAACCGGCACCAGAATGTCCGAAACGTTTTTTTATTAAAACGTACCCAACATTTTAATAAAAATATATTTCACCAGCTGTAATATTTGCTACAACAACTAGTTATTATATGGATCCCTCTATTAATTAGTTTTTGCAAAACTTCCCCTTCATCAGTCATTGCTATACCTATATCTCGCTTACTGAATGCATTTTTAATTTCCTGGTACTCACAGCCAATATAAGATTACGTATCGAAGCTATTGCTTTGCAACAAGTTCAAAACAATAGTGTAGGGTTGTACGTTTTTTGTACGTTTTGGTTCCTATTAGGGCAACGACATTTCAGATTAGTAGAAAAAATAATTTACCAATTCAAAGAGATTTTATGGTAAAACTTTACACAGGTTATGAAACGTATATGCATTTACCGTACCATGTACATAGTTGTTTTCTCCGAATTACAACAAAAACAAAAAACATAGGTTAGTTATTCGAATCTTATTTAACTGCAACAACTAGATAGAAAGTGTATTTTTTATGCGTACTTATTAAATAATAATCAACTATGAATAGGTTAAGTTAGTAGCGTCCTTTTTACATGGCCGGACTTTCCGCGTATCGGTAGAGCAAC
>LUGF01054123.1:54843-73555 GCA_001625245.1 Calycopis cecrops | reverse complement strand
TTTTTTTTTTTTTTATATCTGTGGACTATACACACCACGTTAGCCTAGCCCCGTGCTAAGTAACGTGAGGACTTGTGTTACGGGTACTAGACAACGAAATATATTTAACATGATTTATAAATTTAAGAAATTTTATATATTTAAAATTTTTATTATAGAAATACATATTATATAGATAAATATCCATGACCAAGGCGGGATTCGAACCCGCGACCCCTGGCGCAAAATGCTCCGCTTATCCGAGCCCTGTACCACTGCGCCAGCCTGGTCGTCAAATATTGGACGGCCTCTCGCCTGCTCTAGAAAGCAAGAAGACTATTGATCACAGTGCACAGCTTCTTGTGACTACGCCATGCCTTATATCCGTTAGTAAACCCCATCTAGTTAATGAAGATAATGATAATTATGAGGTGGCAACTTAGCATCTGCCATGGTTCAACCGAACCTACAGTTACCTATACAAATATTGTAAAGATGAAGAGTTTGTGCGTTTTGTTAAACAAGCTCTTTACGGGAACTAATATTTTACTGTTAGTGTATTTATCAACATTCCATCACGCCACGATCAATAGGACGAAGATACGCGGGTGAAGCTATGAGGCGTTGCTAGACTAACAATCAAACATTGCTCAAACTGAATTCATTAGACATACAGTCGCTAAACTGCGTGGGAAATAAGAAAACCATTAATCGATAAAATACCTATTATTATATGTACACTGACGTTAAGGCTGTAAAAGTGTTAGAACGTCATATTCATGCGCTTTTTACTTGTTATAATCCGAACTCGAGTCGCTTATTCCAACTCAGTTTTTATTCTATTGTTGATTGTTCAACTTCGAGACTCAGTTAACATTTACTGACAGTTGGTACCTATACCCAAAAACTACAGGCACAGACTACAGGTCGGTACCTACCTACAGAGCAAAATTAAGCTCTGGTGGGACCCGGGGCTTGGAAACCTTGGAGCTGAGAGAGGAACCCCTTGTATGGACGAAAAAAGCCTAACTTAAGCCGTAATGCTTGTAGTTATTATTTATTATTATTATTACCCCCTTAAGCCCTCGCCTGGACCCAGCGCTGGGTACCCAAGCTACATATATGCTATTACGACGCCTCTATGTCAAAGTTCCATCATGGTTTTCCGATGATGGGTGGCGACACACTGAGAGTTACGAGTGATAAAGTAAGCCCTTTAGACGCTTGTGACGCCGTATTTTTCTACATTTTTAACTTAAAATAATATTATTCACTATAATATAAAAAAATCAATCATTTAATTAATGTTACAAATTAAACCCGCGACGTATTGTTGTGTATAGCAACTTAACTAGTTCAAAAATATGACATAAAATAAATTTGTTTAAGTTATCAAGTTTTACCAAAAATATTTTTGTTCAATTAAGTAGAATGCCATCAAAAACATCCTGAAAGAAACAAAGTCTCGCAGATCAGATTTTCTACCGTAAAAAGTTCTGAGACACACGCAATACCAAGTCGGTTAATTTATTTAGTCCCTACTTAAGGAACATTCTGTCTTAAGTTATTACGTAACTTATTATCATATCCATATTAGAAATCTTTAACATTTTAATAAATAGATCGACTTGGCCATCGCATGAAGACACAGGGCACCACGAGATTGAAATGATCTCCAGAACTAACTACATCCATTCGGAAGGACTTTGTTTAGAAACCAGGTTGTTGCCCCGTAGTCTTTGTGTCACATAGTAAACGATCGAATTATGCGATGGCCAAATCGATCTATTTATTAAAATGTAAAAGATTTCTGCGTGTGCGGCGACCATTAATTGTCATTGATCTGAATAATGAATACTGAAATAAATTGAACATAATAAACACAAGTTGTATAATAAACATATACTTCAAGTTGAAATTATTTAAAAACTGGAATGGTCATTTTCATCCATGAAATAAAATAGCATTTTTGATGTAGTTTAGATAAGTAAGAAGACATTGTATGAAAATACTGTGATGCATTGTCCGGCATTCCATTGGAATAAAGGAGGGCAAAAAGTCTATATAACAATTATGCGGATGTCTATGGGCTTTGGTAGTCATCACAAGGCTCCGACTGCTCGTTTTCCGCCTTATATTATTTAAAAATATAAGATTTCATAGAAGCGGTCCCTACGGCCTACGGTTTCACATGAATAATATATTTTATTACTCCCCATTTATGTGCAATTTCATACCCAAAACCCTGGTTGTTAATGTGAAGTAAAATTTCATCCCAAACTAATTTATTTCGCAAGCATCTAATTTTTCAAAGTATATTACTCGATTTTATGCATTAATCTATATCTTGTGGAGTATTCTCTGTCTACGTAGGATACATATGACCGCACTGTATGACAAAATAGTTTTATTGACGCCTCACTTCAAATAAAAAGTATAATATAATATTTATATTTTTATTTAACTTTAACATTTATATTTAACTCTACCGGGAATTGTAACCGAACTTGTTGTCTCATAATACACTCATGGAAAGCAAAGTTTGGGCAAAAACTGTGATATTGGCAACTCCGATAAGGGAACAAACTCTCAAGAAGGACAATAATAATTGATATATTCATAATAAAAGAGACATGAATCAAGTCTCCGAATAAACCGCAGTGAATTTGAAGCACAAAATAGCTTTACTGTGAAACATTCGCGCGTACGCAATAGGCTAGATTTACCTGTGAAGCGCTTGATGATTTTCCAGTGTTGAAGAATCGTATATCCAGTGTGCCTCCGACCAGCAGCACCGTCGCTTGCCACACTAGTATCCACCGCCACATCGTGGAGCGCACTGAGCGAACGATCAGGTGCATTACTCCTTCCTACGTTTTCCTTTCTATTTCATAAAAAACAGCGATAGATAATTGGGGACTCTTCGATTTCAATAGATACCGAGCATACTGTACCTCTCAATCACTCATTAAATTTACAGATATGAGTGCGCGTTTCGTGTAGCCCGAGTACGGAAGAGCTAAGTGTGTGGGGTACAGACGAAATACTGCTGATTGGTATTGGGAGAGGCGGGATTTTTGAGTTCTCTTTTTTCATGTGTAAACTGTACAAGTATTAGGTGACCTGATTGAACTTTACACCTTTTGCTATAAAACATACAGACGACATATTAAGTGGGTTAGGTGCGGTGTAGTGCTATTCTATACTATCTACTTATCGTCTATTTTATTTGTTTTTGTAGAAAATATCACAAATTATTTAGGAAAAGAAAATGGTCACTTTCTCATGCTAGTTCAACGACCTGGTATGGCACATAGAGAACAGCGAGCCTTTTGGTGATTAATAACGACCTTTATCATCTGCATGCATTGCCCTTCTTCACCCTATCTCCCAATGGGCTACTTACAAACCGAAAGAAACGCGATAACGATTTTAATTTTAAGACTGTATCATCGAGTGAGAGTAGCCTCTCTAGTCGCGCCGGTTCAATATCCAGTAGGTAGGTACTTGTTTTTATATGCGCTATACCTGGTAGCATATAAATATTCTCAAAGTCCTCTTAAACAAGAAATATACATTTTCTTTTCAGCTGTAGTAAATTCACCATTAATATAAACAATAATTGGTAGACATGACAGACAAGTCATTACTTTATTAAATGTCTACCAGTAGTTTGACTACAAGTACTTTGTAGTCTACACTGGAATCATACAGTCAACATCCTGATAAGTATCATCTCTACCACACAAGTCAAGATTGGCATTTTTCTGGGACCTGAAATTATTCTTTGGAAACAAAGAAAAGCAAGCATGTGGCGGTGCAGTGGCATCACGCAACTAAATATCTATATCAACCTCCGGCAAGCGATAGGACCAGTATCGGTTTCCAAATACAATAATCCTTTATTTGCGCCAGTTCCTTACATGGTGGGCAGAGAATTGAGTACTTCATGATTCTGACAGATTTGTCATACCTACTTCTTCCAAATTCATAACTCTTTTCATAAATATACCATATTTGATCAATTTTGCATGTGGAACCATTTATAATTCTGTCTATAAATCTTAGTTCTGGATTCAGTATTATTCAGCACAAACAACATAACGTAAACAGAATTAAGTTGCCACAGGTTAATTAAACCAATAGTTTTCTGCACCTGAGCTATGGCCGAAAAAAAACGGTTGCATTTCATTCATTCGTAATTCATACACATTACCAATTAATACGCTCACATTAGTATTTATCACGTTTTCTCGTAAATCTGGAACCACAGCGACGACTGTAATAAACTAACACAGATCTATTTGCATTTTTTTATTGCAATAAATGTAAAAAGAACAGGACAATAGGAAAAGTTGCGTTCTTTAAAAACACATCATGTTCATGTATTTGAAACTATATTTAAATAATAAAAATCACCTACGCACATTAAATTACTGTATATTTAGAATGCCCCGGCAGTATGTTTTAAGTATGAGGCACAATCATAAAAATTCTCTATTATAACATTTTTATATTCGTATAAGTGGTGAATTAAGACTATTGATATTTCTAAATAAAATTTCTACTTTAATTTAACAAGAACTAAATAACCTTAATTGAGTTTCATTAAATAAAATAATTTTCTTAGACCGCCTAAAGAAATACATTATCCATACCACGTGTCAGACAAAATATTATACTTTTTAATATTTACAAATATGTAACAAAAAGAACAATCATACGAAGAACGGTGAAAATATTGAATGGCTATTAATAACAAAAAGTAAGAACCAGTGTAAACAGTTAAGTAATACTTAGGTAAATTTTCTAAGTTATTGTTTATTATTCATATGATAACTAAAATAAATATGAAACATAGGTTATACCTAACTATGCAATATTTATTTATACACAAAAAGTGTGACGCGATCACTAAATTATATAGTGCCCACGTTAAATTTCTTACACAAGGCAATTCGTCTGTTCTTAAATATTTCTGCAACGAAAGCAGAATATATTATGGTTTCATAAAATTATCGGTATAAGTTTATACACTTCTTTTCTACACAAAAAAAAAAGGTTTTATATTTTAGTACGTAGAGATAAAAAAGAGGACCATCTTATATTAGGGTTAGGCTAAAGTGTCCAGTGAAAAGCAGTAAACAATAGGTCCTATGACCAGAATGGTGCTGTGGTGGATAGTAGTGTAAAATAAAGGACCCAATCCAAATTTGGTATTTAAACTAATACAATCTTAGTGTGAAACAGTGGCGATGCTTATTTAATACATTTTATCATATAGTACATACACCTAGTCGGCATTCCTTATTCACTCTCACCATATTATTTTTAAAATTATTTCAAATTCTCTCTGAAAGATACTCTCTGGCATGAAATTAGGTGTTTGTCTGAACTGTTGATAAATGTATATGGTTCACAAACCACTAACTTCGTGTGCGCAGCAGAGAATAACATTTAGCTGTGGCCTCTTAAAAATCTGTACACAATATTTGCAATCAAGCCATACACAAATTTGTAATAATATAATCGGTCTAGCCACATATAGGTTTATAATATATAGTTCAAATTTATGAAATTCTAATCAATCCGTAATGGTAGAAAAAAAAAACACGCGAGTCGATGGTTTAAATGGGATACGCGTTTACTGGTTTTACAGTTTTTGCATCATCCAAAATGTTTCATAAAGTTCAAAAAAAAATTTTAGTTCACTTAGCTTCGCATAGACGAATGGTCAGTCTCATTTTTTAATAATATTTAGAAGTAATAGTAAGATTAATTAGCATTTTACCACATATCGTCAAATAAAAGCTCTCCTACTCTAAACTAAAGTCAACTTACAATTTTTTTATTGCTTCAGGTTGTCTTTCACTAACCAACTTGGTGACAAATATAGCCCTAACTTCTTCGATGTATTTCTCCATAAAATTAACAAATAAAGCTAGGAACAATGTTTCAATACAAATAAAAGAGAAGGTGCATGGTTAAAGAAAAATGATTCACCGATAGCCATTACCAATGAATTTATTTAGTTTTCTTTATAATCTATAAGATTAAAAACTCGATTAAGACTGTCACACACTAAGCAGATACGACAAGATTTTATCTGCTTATAAAACCATATTTCAATATACAAGATTGATAAAACCGAGACGCATAAAACGAAACCACATATTTAGTGTGTAATTTTTAAGCTACCCAACAAAAATCAGATCTATCAGAGAGAGATCAGATATAGTTTACGATAGATATCAGATAGATATCTTGCCGTATCTGCATAATGCGTGACAGCCTTGAGACCAAAGTTGTGTTGTGGTAAAGAATATACAAAAGAATGATAGGAATGTAAATATTTTTCACTCTGTTGGAGAAAGAATTCATGATCGGATAAGCATTTCCCAAGATTACCCCTTACATAGTTAGATAGTACGTCTTCATAATATTAGGATTGTCTTATATTCCTCTCATTCTTTCGTTGGTCTTTTACTTTTCTGAAGATACACATCCACTGTGTGATCATACACACAGTTCTTGAGTGATACATTGCTAACATACATTTGATAATGTTTAAGCTGCATGATGATGTTAAAATTTATTCCTTAAAATCTAGAGACAAAAACAATAAGTCTGGAGTGTAACGCCAAGCGTGACGTCACCACGATTACGCCTGTTGCAGCTTTCACTTCTTGAAAATGATCGTTTTTGGGGAATAAACTAGATGACAAAAAGTACAGAAACAGAAACCAGATCTCGTAACTTCTAAAACCATCGTCCTAGAAACTCATTAACAATGCTAAGTAGCAGGACAGAAGGCTTACGTCATATTTTAATTTAAAAATAACGTACAGTGCAGCACATAAGTTTCGATCACACCATAAATTATTTACATTTTCCATGTTCGGGCACATTTCATTGTTGTTGTAGACACAATTTTGCTACTGTAACTTAAATAAATTCGATAGTTTTGCAATCACGACAACCTTTAATAAGTATAAACTTTAATTCAATAATAACACCGTATAAACTAATCATGGTCACAACATATTCAGACTGTTATGTGTATGCAGAAAATTATGCTGTGTTTTATATATCACTGTACATAGCATTTGGATATTACACACTACAACTTATACTTATGGGACGCGTGAGAACAAGCTGTGCGAGGCCATAGCTATGGAGATAAACATACAGACAGCTATTTACCATAATTATTAGACTATACAGCAATTATGTCTTCCATCGACGATTCTGTTTAAATTGAGAACCTATCGCCTACAATACTGGCGTTTCTTACGTTCAATTTAGACCAATAACTAAATCCATTTACACAGACGTATAAATTTTATATTAATTACCTCGACTAAACTACCATGTGACCAAAATATAAATTGTGTCAACTTTATCAATAAGTATTCTTGGAATATACATTGTTACAATATCTTTATCGGCTTGGAAGCGAAGTTCAGTTTTCGACTTTATTGTCCCCTGAAAATATGATCGGAAATTGAACTCTCAATCCCATGACGATAAAGGAATCGTATGTTGACCTAAGGAAGAAATAGTGACGTCACGGCACATATAGAATTAGTCAGCCGTCCGTCTTAGTAGACATGGATAGACGTCATTTTTTCCTCCCTAGAAAAGTGATATACTATATCAGGTTATAATATATTAGAGATCTAAATATGGGGTGCTACAGTTATTTACATCATATATAATCATTTGACGACCGTATCTTACACATGTTTCACGGTGATGTTACAGGTAACATCTCCTTAGTATACATTCCAACTAAGATATTTTTTAACCCAGAGTTACTTATGCCTATAAACACTATTATTTGATCCTTACTCCACATATTTTAATGGGGTTCTTATTAAAAAAAAACGAGGAGAGATGATAGGTTTGTTATAAATTGTTATGTTTTAAATTGAGATGCAAATAACGAAACGGTTAATTTATATGAGTAAATAGACATGCAGAAAATAAAACAACGCGTTTTATTTTCTGTCATACGCATACATTGACACGAAATGAACGAACCGCTTATGTTATATGCGTATTGATACACGAAGAGTGCGCATTATATATGTTAGAGTACCTAATTGGTTTTTGTTTTTCAAAATTTGTGTTTCACTAATTCTTAACATTAATTTATTGCGCTTACGAAAAGAATTACAAAAATCTATTTCAATGCCTGCATCATATCACTTGGCATAAGGCCTCGGCAGTGATTGTTTGATAATTTTCGTGATTTGGGAGTGTCATAATACTTCTCTAATGTTCACTTTAAGTACAACATCACACTTCAATACCCAATAATCTTAAAGTGCGTTAAAAAACAAGTCAGCTAGGTGCTGCCACAAATTAATTAAATTAATGATTAATTCATCATCATAATATCGTATGGCTTAATGACTAATTAAAAAAACATGTTTTATAATGATTTGAAAATTCTCTTGTTACAATGTTAGTTACCATACTCCTCTAAAAGGGCTAGACATTGGTCTAGCCGTTTCAGAGGAGTATGGTAACTAACATTGTGACACAAGAATTTGAAAATTCTCGTGTCACAAGTTTAGGTACCATACTCCTCTAAAAGGACTAGATATTGGTCTAGCAGTTTCAGAGGAGTGTGGTAACTAATATTGTGACACAAGAATTTGAAAATTCTCGTGTCACAAGTTTAGGTACCATACTCCTCTAAAAGGACTAGATATTGGCTAGACATTGATCTAGCCGTTTCAGAGGAGTATGGTAACTAACTTTGTGACACAAGAATTTTCAAATTCTTGTGTCACAATGTTAGTTACCATACTCCTCTGAAACTCGGAAAGGGCTAGTCTAAAATCGGTCCAGTCGTTTGGGAGGAGTTCAGTGACATACAGATGCACTCGAGAAATATGTTGTATAATCAGATATAGAGAAGTGAAAATAATAAAAATCGAATTCATACTCATGTTTAAAGAAACTTTATTCTGATTATGCTCCTTTAAACAGACTTCTACTCAAATACAGATGGAGTGATGGCAAATTCTGCAGTTCAAATAAAATTATATTTGATAATACATGCAATAAGTTTTCGTAAATAACAAGTCAGTCACCTACATTTTGTATTGATTCATGCAAAATATAAATCTGTCGCGTCAATTGCAAAATAGGTAAAATGATGTAAGTGGTAAAACAACACTGCACTCAGCGGGATACACGGCGGACGCGCACGTGCTTAACGTGCTCGCGCACAGATATTCGAGCAGTGGCTTCATTCACTTTAACGATTACATCATGTGCGCTGTGCGGCTCAAGACTATGATAGCGAACAACGAACCGCTTGAGAACCTGGAACGAGAGCTACAAGTGCCGTGAGCCGACGACACAGACAAATACGTTCCAGGGCAGATCATCCGGAGGCGACTACGCAACGTTTTCCCTCGAGGACTGGCTGAATCGCACAGTATACTCATAGACACCGATATGCTTTAACTCTTAAGTCACAAATAATTGGTAAAATTACGGGTACTAAAATGTATTTTTATAGTTTTTTTTATTATCGCTAACATGTTAAATGGCCAAAGGCAAATTCAATATATAATTTATTGAAATAGAATATTTTTGTATCCACCGCTCCGTCATTCCAGTAACTGTGCGAAGTCCAGAGCTTCAAGAGTATATATCGAAATGGATTTAACAATGCATTTTTTATTGCAATTTATTAATGTGTATGACAATTTTATATTATATCCGTACGTGAGATTTGAATATGTTTTTTAATTAAAAAAAAAAAACACATTTAAATAAACCTTATCCTACTCCTGATATTCATTCATGACATTATCTAGTAACTTTTCTGAACTTATACTTATGTCGTGTGTTCAATTCACGCACTTTTTCACTGAGCAGTCTTAAGCTTATACTTTTAATAGTATATTTAGTAAATAGAAAAACAATTATATTATACACAATAACAAATATAAGATATGATTTAGACATGTGAGAGAGAGAGGTGTAAGCTCCTAAGATTCAATATGTAATGTGGAAAGTGTATTGTCGGTTGACATATTTATGTTTATTTATTAATGAAGGTTGTTTGTAATATCCTTTGTCTCAAATAAATCTGTGTACGTACCGGTTTATTAAAGATGCTAAAGTCTAGATTATCTCAGTTGTGACGATTTAGTGCTATTCACTCGTGTATTAGTGATTGTTGGTTACAAATACGATCGAATACAGATAATGTCAATCGAAAAAATAACCGCGGTATAAGAACCAGATGAGCGTAACTACAAAAAAATTAAAAATCGTTTTTTTTTTCACAAAACGGTTCACAATGTAGTTCTTAATCATATGTCCAAACGACGTAACTCTATATTCAACGTATCACTAATTCCAAAAAATGAAATTACATAAGCAACACTTTTGACTGAACCAGAAAAACGTATTTTGTGTAACGTTAAATTACTTTTAATTATCATGGTATTTGTTAGGACTATAAGAATGTATTTGCGAAAACAATATTTGTAATCATATATTTTATATTATTTGTTTCTTAATATCACAAGAACCATTTTAACGTAAAATAACTTCACAAACGACGTATTTCAATAAGATATATATATGTGTGTATTGTGTCTTTGTAAGCATTTATGAATTATTATTTTTATATATATTTCGAAGAACATATTTATTTCATCAACTGTATATTATCTCTATTAGTGAGCTGTTACAGTCTGAAGTGCCGAAATTTCACTGTATTTTTGCTCTCCTGTAAAATTTACAAAATGTATATACGTTCATCTGACTCTAACACCGCGACATATCCTTCCATATGTGACTTTTCTAGCCACATGCGATCATAAACGATGTATTTTGACACTCTAAATCACATTTTTATAAATTTTATTTTGATGTGCAATGAAATACAAATTAAGTCAATGTCTGCTGGAAAAGATAGTCGTCAAGAATCTAGATAATAGAAATAAGCCCCAAATGCAAATCCAACTACAAGTTTGCATGTAATAAAATAATTGAGTCTAAATAAATATCTATCACTTAACAGATGAGCATGATATTGTAAACTGACTATTTAGTCGATATTGTAACAGAACAGATGTAATGGCTCAAGAACTGCTCTGTGGAAGTACCTAGCTTGAAAACAATGCTATAGAGCTAGATACGGCAAGAACTGGCGTTAAATATTTTATATTGAATATATCTAGCAGAGGACTGGTAATGGTGGTGAAATACCTAATGTTTAGTAAAGCCGAAGCCTCACAAGGGCATTTCTTTGCGATGTGTAGCGTCGTCGCTACGATTCAACGTTAGTCTGCCATACGTAGTAACGCATGACAACGCAATGCAACGCTCTAATGATACCTCACCCATTCGTAGGTAGTATCAGCATGTGATAAAACTAACGTCTTATATCAGACCAAATAGTGAAGTGCAAATCTTAAAGTTGGAATATTAACATGATATAAATAGAGTATAGATATAGTCGCCATTTACAAATACGCTCTTAAATTTACTTCGCATAATTATCCTTTAATTTTAGTCTTTGCTGAACATAGGCCTTTAACAATCTGCACCAATTTTCTGTTGATTTCCTGCAATGTCAGTCTATTTATTATTAAATTTTATAAAGGTAAATCATATGTTTGATTTGTAAGAGAGCGGAAAAGTAAAATATGTTTGAGATTATGTTCGTCTATTTATACATATAAGGTTCTTCTTACTTGATACAAAAGCCGAAATACGTCTAGAGTATAGTACTAAACACCCCGTTGATTTCACTAGCTCAATTGTCACCATACGCATAGTACTAAAAACTAAGCATATGTTTAAAAAATTTTGCTATTAATTCTACGGCTGATTCTGAAACTACTAGTTTCGGCTTTCGTATCAGATATGAGACACCTTGTATATGGGAACTTGTGTCAAAGTATTGCAACACTTGAAATTTTTTGAATTACACAAATCTTCTGCTTTTATATTGTGCAAAGGTGCTGAAGTCTTTTGAATCTGATATTCTAGTAAAATTTGTTTATATTTAATATGTATAGAAATCATCATCTTTCATCATAAAACATACTTTTTTAATTCAAATACTTCAAATGTTACAATTCATGCACAGTATTTTCCTGATATTGTAGGCAGATTTTGATTTCACTTGCAATCTTTCATGTAGACAGTAATTGAATTATAAAATATTTATTACACTAGCTTCACATATCATTTTGAACTCAAATCAGTCTAATAATAAATTGGTTCCAACACGTCGGTTTACAAAGGTTATGAGACTCGAATCTCTCGTATATACTATGGTACTACTCAACAGCTTTATACGTTTGGATCGAAACAAAGTTCATAGCTACACATGTACTATATCACGTTCACTTGAACAATGTTCCGTTGTAAGCCACCGCATACTTTTGCAAGTCTATAGTTGCCCAAGTATGTCGCTATAAGTTTGGCTGCCGTAGAGGTGTCGAGAAGTTTATATTTGTAACTTTGAACAATACACACTACTTGACTGGACTGAACTTTCAGCGAAAGATATGACCTGAGTGAAGTTGCAACCAATGCTTGAATTCGGTCAGTTACTGCCATTGCACGGTAATTGTGTATTCTGTTAGTTATGTAAAAATTTAATAAAAATTCATTTGTCCTGAGATATTTATATCTGTTCGCAGGTCAATCCTTGAGTTTTCTGTTCCAAAAAAATACAAAACTTTCATGTACTCCTTTGGAATGTACACTAACCATTTTCCTTGGCCGTCTATCACTTGGCAAGCATGGGCTAAATTGCGATTGTATATCTGAAACAAAAGATTGTATTTATGTATCAACTGTTATTTTATCTTTTTTGTGTTATAAAAAATAAGAAATCGTATCAATATAAAAATAGGGAATAATAATGAGAAGATTAATGAAAATGGATTTTTTTAATTCAAATCGACATTATTAACATTAAAACTGAGTCCAGTAATAATAATCAACCATATCCATAGATTTAGAATGTACAAGATACACAATCTCAAAACAGAGGCGAGACAAAAAAATCTTGACAAATGTCAGAATTAGTACTAAAACACAAAATATATGACTTTGTTATTAGTATGTAATCGCTCTGCTATGGCCTCGTACTAGCGTAAAATAATTGTCTCATATGTACTTCATCTACTGTCTCTTTCTTTTTCCGATGATTGGAAGTTAATTTGAATGTCTCGCTCCCACGCTTTGTACATCTTTCACGTAGTGAGAACAATTCTAAATCTATGATCATATCTATCAACGTCAGTAAGGCAAAGAGTGTCTTGACGTTCATCAAATTGGTCTCATTGGACAAATAAAACGATGATGATCCTGATATAATGATGAAGGCAATATTTCTAGAATAAACAAACATGTAGTATTAGATAAACGTCATAAAGAAACATATTATAACAAAAATACATTAAAAGATAACAAAGTGTTAACTAATGTAAACAAAATAATAAATTTAAATATAGCAGTGCCATTGCTGCAATGCAGAAGAAATGGGTTGGCATGACCGAGGATGTATATGGCTCATATATGATACCACCTTAAAGAGAAAACTGTGCTATTGTGTTACATGTTGTTTGTTAGTTCCCGGTGGCCCGTTGTGCCCCCATGCCTCATCGTTTTGTGGGGGTTTATAGGCAAAAGTCGCCGAAACGATTCGATTGCTATAAAAAAAGGTAAGTGATCGCTTTACTTATAACATTTGCCAAAATAATCTGCAGTCTGCACTCTTGTATCAGTAATAATATGTATTATAAAAGATATACATTAAATATCGCAGAGCATACTTCTGCATGCATAAACACATTTTAGTCAAATCTGTAAAGTAGTTTCAATATCGCTTCAGCTACTATAATAAACTGTATGAATAATAATTATAATATCATGATTGATATATTATGACAATATTAATTTACGCCATCAGCATGCTTATAGCGAAAACAAATAGCAGACGGAATTAAATTTAATATTATACTATCTTTTAACCGCCTCGCATTTAGATTATTTTAATGTTCCCTATATCCTATCCTATATATGACACTTATAGCTATGACTTTGATGTGTTACAGATTACTCTCATTGTAATTTATATATATTATATTAAAACATAATATCCAAATTCAAAAGAGAAATAAAGCACTGAATTGCGCGAAAATATCCTATTTCAGTATGTTATCTCTGTCTGTTAGTAGTAAAATATTCATAATCCATCAAGACGACTGAAAATTCTCATTCTATATTTATATTTTATTTTATGTAAGTACAAACATACAGTGAAAAATAAATATAGCTTCGCAGAGTGTTGGGTAATAAATCAAGTGGTCTAGCAATAATTCGTGGCGTAACAAACCACAAATCAATCTTAAATGAACACTGGAAAATTTTATTCATAATGTATATGTATGTATGTAAGACATAACTTATTAAACATACGAAACGCAGAACTGGTTTTGTATTTTTATAAATATCCTTATTATCTTATAATTATTTAATAAATATATTTATAATGAGCAAAGATATTCGCACATGCGTGGACACAGAGAAAATTTTAAGGGAGCTTAAAGCAGTACCTTATTTAAATACAATTTAAGCGCATTATAAATAATCATCTTTTATCAGTCCACTGCTGATAATATGCCAATCAATAGGACAAATGCTTGAGAAATTGCGCAATTGTAAAATTTTAAATGTGGCAAAAATTTACGTCAGAACTAGATTGTAGGGGAAATAGAATAGCATAGAATATAAATAAAATAGAAATCTATTCTATTTTAAATATGCTATTAGCGCTGATAACTCAAATATAAGCAATATGCATATAAGCCGGTCTTTAATTATCAATATCAATGAGTTTCGACATAGCACAGCAAACTAACACAGGACTTTAATATATATATAAAATACGAATGCTTTGACTGCATTCACGCTATCACGTATCTATCGAGACACGTCTGTCGTCTATAACGGCCGGCGCCCGAATTTGCCGATTCCATGCACTTAGCCAATCATTTATAACTCCAATTTGATCGCATTACAAACATATCGCAAATAGTATCATGCATATAAATTACTTTCGGCGCCACGCGGTTTCATTCGATCTTTTTCAGTACATAAAGATGAACAGCATATATAGAAAATCTCAAGCTCGCCCAGCTTTTTCGGAAGTATGAACACAAACAATGTAACACAAGATATTTATAAATAAGATTACATATATTACCTATTTCTCCTCATCCGAAGACACAATTGCCCTTCCCGATGACGGAGTGATAGTTAAGTCTTCTCTGTTCCTCAGCGGTTTCAAGATGGAGTTGCCAATCTTATTGGCCTGCGGTAAACTCTTGCCTTTGTTCATCACTCGTTTGGCTACCACGCTGTGCGCTGAATACACATGGTTCTCAAACTGTTTGTACAGCCCGAATATAGCCGAGCATACGGTGCACTTGTATGACAGATGCGCTGGCTTCAACGCCATCTTGTGGTCTCGTCCGACGTGATCCAGAAGTTTCCATTGGTACACCTGGAAATATCAAAATTTCTGTGAGAAAATTTAAATCCTTATAGTAGAGCAAGAGAGGTACATTCCGCACTAAGTATGAAGTGTTGCATTTGATGTGATAGTGAAGGGAAGGCGGTGAGGTGATAGGAAAACAGACAGTTGTGCAGATGTTGATGGACGAGTCACGAAAAACCGGAAAAATTAATAACCAGCGTTCGTTGTTGCTGATAATTTATGCTTATCCATAAAGTCTTTGCAGATCTACATACATACTATGTTCAACTTAAAAGAGATGCAAGTAATGCCGTCCCATTTGACTTAAATTTGAATCATGTATTACCAGTACAGAGTTTACTAAAAGGTCACCATGCCTACATCTTACTATTACATAACGTGGCCTGGTAGACACCATGAACGAGACGAGCAGTACAAAAACAATACTATTACAATCGCATGAAACAGCAACCTGTCAAGAGGTGGATGAAAGGCAACACATATGCGCACTGCGCATATTAACCTCGCGGACGTTTTTTTTTTTTAATAAATTTTATATACATCTGTTGCTTTTTATTTTGCAATCTTGCAATCTTTATACAAGTAGCATTAGTTGTTTGTTTTTCTTATGCACTTCTGGTAAGCGGACCTTAGTGGGCCACAGTAGTCATCAAATCCGATCACTCGTTGGTCTCCCGGCGCTATAAAAACTAAATATAAACACTGACCCGGCCACATATCGGACATCTGCCACCGTCGTTTCCTTTGTTCGCCTCTTCTTGCATGGACTTGGTAACCAGTCCGTGAGAGCCAAGCAGATGCCTCTCTAAACCTTGATCCGTGAAAAACCTGGAAATTGCAAAATAATAATCATTAAATATTTA
Organism: Calycopis cecrops; assembly: GCA_001625245.1. Lineage (NCBI taxonomy): Eukaryota > Metazoa > Arthropoda > Insecta > Lepidoptera > Lycaenidae > Calycopis > Calycopis cecrops. The sequence goes on along the minus strand of LUGF01054123.1, from coordinate 57,157 downwards.
TTTCTTGAATAAACGTGTATACTTTTTCAGTGTGCGGCAAACGAGCTTTGGGCCATTTTCATGACTACCGACACCCATAGACATTCGCATAGAGGTTGTACAGATTCGTTACCCTCCTTCCTGCTCCCACCTCCATAGATAACCGGCTCCTTATACACCGCACGAAACGGAACAGCACAACTGTCACTTTACGCCGGTAACGTGTAAGCGACAGATATCTACCCGGTCGTGCCGGCCCAATTCGGCTACATGCATGCATGTAGAGTGACACTACTTCTTACCCCTTGAGCCTTTGCATTCCAACAATTTCATTAATATCACCATCAACACTAGGTCCACCCGAAAAAATAAATCCCGTGATAAGTATTCTTTGCATTTAGTTGCATTTCACAATGGCTGTTAGGAAAATTTCACTATTAGGGAACGTTCAAGTATTACGCAACGCAATTTTTGAAGATTTTTGACGCTTCCTTCCGTTGTTGTGTAGCCATCCCTCTCCTTCCCAAAACGTTACGTAATGCACAACCCAGCAAAATTTTACTTAAATTGAGCAAAAAAAATAATATCCCAAGATAGAAAAATTTGGACAAATAAGACCTTATTTGTCCGAGTTTTTCCATCTTGGGATATTATTTTTTTGTGTTATGTAACACGTTGTTCGGAACCCCCCTACCGCCCCTGTAACGCATAGTAACGTTTTACAAAAGCCCACTTCCCCCCAAATTGCGTTCTGTAGTACTTGAACGCTCCCTAAGTGCCCGATGGCAGCTGTTGCAGTACTATTGCTGCATAGCCACCGAATGCGGCTGACAGGGCCGGTGTGATGTTTCGGCACTGTCATCGCTTTTCGAGTCTGACGGGGTGAAAGATGGCATAGCATAAACCAAAAAATAAAATAGAGAGCTCCCTCCGATGCCCATAAATTCCTCAGTGCTGATGTTTCTGGGTACCGGTACTCATCAAAGAGCAAAACGGGCTTTTTTATAGCATATGGAGGCAAACGAGCAGTCGGAGCCTTTTTCATGACTACCGACGCCTATACAGATGCATTGCCCTCCTCTCTCAACGGCTCACCGGTGACACCACACCAAACGAGACAACACAACTGTCACTACGCCGTGCCGACCCAAATCGGCTGCATGTATGCATGCAGCGTTCAGCGCCGTACACATAGTAGTTGTGTTGGGGCCCCTTAAAAGGGTACAAAAATGTTAAATCTTAAGGCCCCTAAGCGGTACGGAGCACGGAGCTGCAGCCCTTTAAGCCCCCACCTGATTTCGACGGTGACAGCGTAGCGCTATCTCTTACCCTTGAGTCTTGAGCATATTGTGCTCCCTTGTACCTCTTAAGTCCTAGGTGCCTTTATAAAGAACAAAATAGCGATCATAGTAAAGTCCCAATACTATCAGGTAGTGAGAGTGATTATGACCGAAAGTCCTACATATATACAGAACAAAATGAATGTACTGAACAATAGGTAAAACCTACTCCAACAACGATCGGTTATAACGACATCTGTCATCTTGCGATTGTCAGGCCTCAATAAAGGTTGTTATTTTTTTCCACAGGAAGGCAGTTCCATTTTTATGACAACTAATTTTATAATATGCCAGGTCTTAAGAGGATATATGCCCACCTGAGCTGACACTTCTGGCAATTGAGCGGCGGCGAGTTGGTCATCATCTTGGGGTGTATCTTCACGCGGTGGATCCACTGCATGTGGCTGCGCAGCTGCTCTAGGTCCTTGATGTAGCCGTCGCATATCTCGCAGATGACGCACGCGTCCTTGGGCGCCGGCCGTTGAATCACCTGGCGCGGCAGAGGCGTTATCGAGATCGACGGCTGGTTGGATATCTTGGGCTTGGAACCGCTCTGGGGAATTTAACATAAGCATTCATTTGAGATCCTCATCATTAGCAGCCAGAAGACGTCACCTGCTCAAAAGACAGAGACCGCCGCAGGTCACAGTCACAAGCTGTTGGGGAAGAAAAGTTCTCGAGTGACGGAAAGCACAGGGTTTGGGCGGCCTCCCGTCCGGTAGACTGATGACCTGGTCAAAGTCACATGAAACCGTTAGATTAAATTAAGATATTGACACTTTTTACAATATCCAGGGGCAAGCGAGCAGTCGGGGTAATTTTTGACTACCGACGCCCATAGGCATCCGCATAGAGGTTAGACAGACGCGTGCCCTCCGTCCTCCTTCAACTCCATGGCTGCCAGAGACTTGCACACCGCACGAAACGCATCAGCCCAGCTATTACACCGGTATCGTGTATATTTTTGTAAAAATGCATTCAAATTGTGCTGGTAC
>LUGF01054123.1:0-15032 GCA_001625245.1 Calycopis cecrops | reverse complement strand
CTTTACCCCGGATATCATTACCAGTGGATATCCCGTGACCTCGGGTTTCCCATCCGATTGTTGACACTTGACCTCGGGTATCACAATCATATGTTGACCCTTGACCTCGGGTGTCAGAATCATTCATAGGCACTTGACCTCGTGCATAACTAGTCAATGACACTTGACATCGAGTATGACCAATCCTTGACCCTTGACTCCGGGTGTCAGAATCATTCATAGGCACTTGACATCGTGCATAACTAGTCAGTGACCCTTGACATCGAGTATGACCAATCCTCGACCCTTGACCCCGGGTGTCAGAATCATCCATAGGCACTTGACATCGTGCATAACTAGTCAGTGATCTTTGACATCGAGTATGACCAATCCTTGACCGTTGACCCCGGGTGTCTCCATCTCCATGGACCACCGGCTACTTACACACCACCGCTAAATGCGACAGCACAGCTGCTGTGACTGTACGCTGATCTCACGTAATCGTTCCGGTCCAATTTGGTTGTAAGCAAGCTGCAGTGTGGCACTACCTCTTACTAAAAAATGTTATGTGTACCGCAACCTTTAGGATTGTATTTACGGCATACTTCTGTTATAAGATCCATGATTCGGTCATACTCTTTCGAAGTTGTTTTGATCTGTATTGTATACGCACTTCCATCGCCTATAACATCCAAAATTGCATCAGAATTTATTATATCTCACTCATTTACAATAATACCCTCTTCATATTCGAAGGGCTATGAGTTGTGTAAATACCTCCCCCTATCATCCATACCCTTAATGTTAAGCGCTACCGAACATCAGTTATGGGAAATTCGGGATTTAAACAGTTTCATATGTTGCACTTATTTGAGATGACAGATGTCCTTTTGTCATAAGTTACTAAAACTACCCCAAAATTTTTAAATCATTAATTTGTTCCGATAAACGCAAAAAGTGTTTACTATATGTAGCTTGCTATCCGAAGGTGTTATGTTTGGTATTTGATCTAATTATTTTTATAACTGGGTCTCAAGTAGAAAATATATGCACCCCTCCATATTATCTAATGAAATTCTGATGTTTGAATTTCAATAGCCTCACGAATCATCCTTGGTTTGAATCGGTGTTCTCTAGTGAGGATTGTCTAGCTTTTCAAACCTAATGTAATACTGGAGGTCGGCTTCAGTGTGATCACTGACAGCAAATTTTGTTACACGACGATGTTTAATATCCGCTGTATTTTCTACTATAAAATACTCGCTTTACGTAAAACAATAAATATTAAAAATTGGTAAGATAAAACTATATCAGTGAAAAACCGTATACGTGGAGTTATGTACATAGGTACAATATATATAGTCAACACACGCAGGCAAATATAAGTTTTTCGACTTATATCGCACCACCCCTGGAATAAAGCTGCAAGTGCACTAGTGCGAATTTTTTTATTACATATAAAAATCAAGAAAAAGCTAATACATATTGTCAATTTTTTTCATAAATTTATCTCAAAAAATTTTGGATATAAACGTAAATATGTAAAATTTTGCAACATTAAAATAAACATATTTCTATCGTAAGAACGATGTTTATACATTAGCACTTAAAAAAATATAGTTTTTCCATAATAAGAATGGCATATTTATAAATACGCAAATCTTTAACGAAAATATTTAAAATATCTTCGCTATAACTATATTTGCTCCTTTGTTTTAGGGAATTATTGAGCAAATGTCATTGTGCAAGTTTAGTTGCTTACTTCTTCTGCGAAACTTTTATTGATAATCTAGTATGTAAATATTGATGCGTATATTCTATAGCCAGAGTTTGAAATCTTTTTAGACGTAATTATATTTAGTTCAAAGGAATTCTACAATCATTCTTAGAAACACTGTTGATTCTATATCTAATGTCAACTTTTAATTATTTAATAAGTTCAAAAACTATTACAGACCGAAGAAAATACACATAACTTATTCAATCATAATTTTAATTTTGAAATCTTTACGTTTGTTGCGTCAACTTCAACTATTTACTTTACTTTCTTTTTTATTGTTTAATGCTGGATATATGGGAAAAAAGGGTTGAGACGGTTTTACCAAAACTACTGGATTCAGTATCTCCTGAAAATAATGAATTAGTACCTTGTAATAAGTTATAATAAGCAATTCTTAGTACAAACAACTACTTCGACATTGTCTGGAAGTAACACAAATTGTTTACATGTAGGTTTTATTGCTTCAGAATGTACTGTATTTATTAATAAAACAAATTTATAAAATTTAACCGACAACAGCATCACAGCGTAGGCATAGATCGAAAAGAGATGAAAGCTTATGGCAAATCAATGAAAATAAGTTGTTAAAAAATTCAGGTACACCTTATGTTTCAAAACTCACATAGAAAGAGAGAAACGGTAAAGTTATGGGTAACCCATGTTCTTATAAAAAAACATTTTGAAAATATTGATAACAATGCTAGAATATCCACGTTAAATGCATTTTAGAAATTGGGAACCGTAAGTGGGATTTTACTCTAAAGCATGTTAAACCAAATTCAATACGTATTCCCATTGAAAATCATGTGACGTGTGCCTAGATTGCAAACGTTGATTTATTTATTACGAGCTACAAATAGGCATGTTTTAATAACAGTTTGCATAAAGGTTTTTTTAAACTTTGAATATCAATGACAGGATCCTATGCACAGTCTTGATGAAGCAAAAACTTCAAATTGTGATAGATCTACGAAGTCATTTATCCATATATTTAATTGGTTCACCAACAATTGCAGACACTTTAATAAAGTAACATAGCATCTACATAACAAATATTTAATGTGGAACAATCACTTATTAGGTAAACTCAGCTTGCACAGTTTTCACTCTCACTTAACACACACTCAGAAAAGAAAGATGAAACAAAAATAGACCACGAACTACACACAAACAATAAAGTGCAAATAAGACAAATCAAAGACGAGAAAAAAAAACACTGGACGCAAAAAGAAAATCTGTGCCTTGTTTTGGTTTAGAGGTCTTGGGTTTGCCTCAGTCAGATTTTTGTACCATTATAAAAGAAAATATTCTGTTTACAACTATACGATCTATAATATTTTGACAAAAAGTGGACGATGGTTCGTTTGCCATGCGAAAGTGCTAAAATGAGATAGCTAGCTGTTTGTGGAGTCATTTAAAATTTCAGGCAGAGAAAAGATTAAAAAAATGTATCATTTTATTCGGATAACTAACACACAGGTCAAAAGAGATACCGCTTTGTTTTTACATTATATATTCACACATCGATCAAATTCGGTCTAAAATAACTCACATGTTTTTATTACTACTCATAATGAAGGCGACTCAGTGCATTCGTGTATTACGAAAAGCAAAAAAACCATGTTTTGTGTATTCCAGAAGAATGCGATTATTAGAAATTGTAACATACAAGGACAGAAATATTATCTTCAAGAAATGGCACAGGTAGATTTTTTGTCTTTAAAAGCGAATTACAAATAATACCAATTGGGTAAAGAACATTTCAGGAGCAAAAATATGTTTGACTAAAATTAAATAGATTGCTGTAGATCCATCGATACCTGGGCGGCTCCTGATAAAATATGAATTTCATGATAAGACGACAATAATTATTTCGATTTTGATGTAGTAGATAGCTAGCTAGCTGGTAGACGTCAGAAAACGCCAAGTTTTGGAGATATAGGGTGGCAATCTGATTTAACTCAATTATGTGATGACACCACTGTCAATATCTGCAAACCTGTACAAACACCTTATAAGTTTATGTAAGGATAACCATATATCACCGCACAATCAAACTTTTAATAATAATTTACGGCCGCAATCAGATAAACGGAGATAATATTGAAGAGTCAGCTTAATTGTTATTGTACAGTATTTGCTCAATGTGGATTGTCTATACAATTTTTTCCAAAGTGGGCGATAATGCCCCGTTGTGGCCGCTGGTAGCCTAGAGAGAGGCGGTATTTGGTCTAAAAATCGACAATGTTATAATATAGGCTTTTAAGGTGAAAAAAAAATGGAAAGCGCTACAAAGTATCTAATTTACAAACTGGCCGTTAGACAAAATAAGGTTGGGAACCTCTGGTCTTTACTGTACCCACTAAAAAGGTTAACTGTCGAACTATTTATTTCATACTTGTATAAATATTTTTTATTTTAAAGAATATGTATTAAACGCAAATTTACAGTAATTATGTTAATTCACAATCAGAAAACCAATTGTATTGTACATTGATCAAAATATGTTTGATTTTGAAGTTTAAACAAAAAAGGTTGATGTGTTTTGATTTATGTAAGGTGTTTTTTATGAAATTTGCACTGTTAATAGAATTTACTCATCGTTTACAAATTTTTCACTTTAAATTTAATTATTTATACATTTTCTCTTACCATTACTCTTAAATGCAACCAATTTATATTCAAACTTATCTTTTAAAAAACTGGATATTTGATAATACGCAATTTTTTTTATACATTTTCACTTAAGTAACGCTGTGATGTCAGATGCAACAAAAGTAAGATGATGTTACACAAGGAAAAAGTAAGTAACGCTTCTTATACAAATGATTTTCTCGTGGAAAAAACGTGTAAACCATAGATACAAATTGGAATCACGTCCAATTCCTATGGCGTAAAAAGGGATATCTGCAATTACATTAAATTGCGAGAATTTTATAATACATCAATAATGCAATATTTTGAGTTACTCAATTAAGTATTTATATGGTTTCCAAAAATAAGTATGCAACACTCTTTTTTGGTGTTTTTTTATCTCACAGTGAGTAAGTCATGAATACAAATATGTAGTCACCTCGGTGCTGCATTAAGATATAATTTGCTGCAAACTTTATATTTTTAAAGCTATTATTAAATTTTTAGGACAGTTTTTATGCTCTCCTGAAAAGTTGTCATTTTTCACTTGCGGCTTTTTTCCAGTAGTGGTGCGATATTAAGTAGTTATAGTGATCGCAACTCCCGTTGGTACGAAACGCTCAGTGTGCAATTGGCCGGCTTTAATCGTGTTAACTACTCGCAGCACCTCGAGCTTCACGCGCACATCTCGCTTTTAGTTATATATTTTTCTTTGGCGACCTGGGTTAATGCTATGATGTCACCGGCCTGGGTTGGCGTGATGAGTTTAATTCATTAGGGCACCTCGATGACTTGTCAGCCCACTATAGGATCCACGCCATCTGCACATGTTTTACCCGCACCACAGAACTATCATCAACATCGAAATGTACAACTAGGTGAACTTACCAAAACATAATACATATTATCAATAGAAGTTTTGTTAAAAAAATATTTCCATATTGGACCACTCAAATTATAGTACGTAATATATTATGTTATGAACTAATTTGAAATATACACATAATAGAAAAATAATAAATGTTTGTATAGTACAGATTAGACCAAAAATCCGGCGACGACAGATGTATCGAGCAGTGACAGAAAAGATGTAGTATAGAATGAAAGAGTAGTCGAAGGAGTTATGTGTTTTGGCATCATCCCTTGGGTATTTAGATGGTTTAAATCAACGCTCGTGTTCTTAGCCTCACGGGGCATTTCTTTTTGCTCTACTTTAAACAACTTTTTAAGGGTTTTTGCAATTATTCAAAAGTATGTTATTAACGTAGACTTTATCTATTAGTGCAAAAAATTTAAAAATATTTTCAGATGCTTTGGAGCCTATTCGCTACAATCAAGCAAAATATCTTTCCTCTTTATGAATACTAACATTGATAAATATGTCGAAAAATATACAATGATGATACCGTGTGTGCGTGTCTGAAAAAACAAATTGTTGTTTTTTTTTACTGAAAGCTTAGCGATTAAAATAATCAATTTGATAGCCGAGTTTTAAATTAATTATTTAAGTAAATATTTAATTGAGTAACATAGTTTATCCTACTCTATTTTATTAAATATCAAGGATAGTGTTCCGAGAATATTCGAACTAATACTAGAAGCCGAATTTAACTAGCTTACACCTCGTTAGAACTCGAAAATGAAGCCTCGCCCCTTTTATTTCCGAAAGTCAGCAACCGTTTGTTTAAATTCACTTTCCTTTCACTCGCGATAAACATGTGGAACAAACTGCTTATATCTATATTTTCCAATCGATACATCTCGGGGGTTCTTCATGAAATATTCAATTACTCGCCGGCACAAGCGACGGTAACATCAAGAAGGCATGAAGTTTTGAGGATGTATCACCTTAATGTTTGCTCTTTTTAGGGTTCCGTGTCTCAAAGAGAAAAAACGGAACCCTTATAGGATCGCTTTGTTGTCCGTCTGTCAAGACCTTTTTCTCTAAAACGCGTGTAGGGATTAAGCTGAAATTTTTGTCAAATAAGGGGGTCAGTTACGTCTTGATGCAAATGATGAAATAACATTTCTAAGTTAACGCAATAAAACGTTATAGCCAATTTTGCACAAATTTTGTATGAAAACGTACTTTGTCGAAAGCCAAAAAAAATATCGGGTACTTTCCGTTGACCTGGAGTTGTGAAAGAAGAACGGCAGGTTTTAACCTACTTTTTTGTTCTTATGTAATATAACTTGTACCATTTATTAGGCAATTAAGACATTTGTTTTCGTATAAGTGTACTATTTATAAAAGTTCGTATTATTAAAAAAAAGGATTAAAAGAATTGAATAATCAAACGCAATAAAAGCATAAACTAAACGCAGTTACGCATTAAAAAGTTGCCATATGTAAAATAATACAAATATCGAAATGATGAAAAATTATTTAAAAATAGAAATAAAATAAAAGTATCAAGCCGAACCAAAAAGCCAAAATAATGTTTACGTGGGCGTATGGGATGCGGCCTTGCCTATACAGAACACACTGACGTACCATAAGGTTTGTACTAAACTGGTTCTAACTTTTATTTCCGAACTTCTAAAAATATAAGAATTTAAAATGTGTTTGTATATAATATTATCTACCCATTAAAACAAAAATATCACATAACTCGATAATTATTAGGTGTACGAAACTCCTAAACAAACCTGACATTCGCGTTTGGCAAGAAGTAAGAACTTATAGCACATATATAAGAATAAATCTGTAAAACTAGTAAATTATATTATGTAGATCATTGGAAATCATTATCAACTTATAACTGTAATTCGTTGCCTACTAAATATGTGTGAGCAACCGCTTATATACGTTTGTCAACTTAAACGGCAGGCGTAAAGTTACAATAATTGAAAACCATGCATTTCGTTTGGATTACGGAACCCTCGGTGTGCGAGTCGGACTTGCACTTGGCCGGTTTTCATATTATATACAAACAAATACCTTGCTATGAGAAACTGAGCCAAATCACAGGGTTCTACTACTTGCTTGTAATTGATTGATCAGAAAATCCAGATTGATAATAATAATATACGTGGACTTTGCACACCACATTAGCCGAGCCACGTGCTAAGTACCGTAAGGACTTGTGCTACGGGTACTAGATAACAGAATATATACAGAATATATATATATATATATAGATATATATATTCTGTATATATATGTATAATACGTTTTATAAATATAAGAAATATTAGGTATAAATTTAAGATTTTTCATGACCTAGGCGGGATTCAAACCCGCGATCACTTGTGCAAATTGCACCGCTTACACGAGCCCCGTACAACTGCGCCATTTGGATAGCATCACATTTGTCAATAAACAAAAAGAGAGAAATAAACAATTAATAAAGCTTGTTAATAAAATTCTAAATGTAAATGCCCCTAAAAATTAAACGAATGGCAAAAGTTTTGATTGTATTAATTTTCATCGCTTCTAATAAAGCAATTGAACAAACTTTGGATACCAAATACCTAAACTGTAATATTAACAGTTACGAGGTAAAATTCACGTAAACTTGCTACATAGCAGTAACCAACTTCACGAGACAATACAATTTGTTTGCTACTTTAGTATTTAATGCCTGTATGGCGCCTTGCCTTACATGTAGGTACCATTCCAATTTTGTCAGTCTTGAAATAACTGTATTAACAACTTCCCTGTCCAGTGAGTCATATGTGACTCACTGGAACGTATTGGGATAAGTTCATGAGTCACGGGTGACTCATTTCTCTATACAATTTTAAGCACATTTTTCGGATGAACGTGAAGTGATATTTTTTAAAATTCATTGGTGGACGTATAGCAAAAACCTTAATGTTTAAGACAGTTAAAGAAAATTTCGCAATTTTTTATAGTTATCATATAATCACTACTAGAACTGTGCAAAAAATGATACTCCCATAATAAAGTAAGTTTTTATTCATACATAAGAAAATAAGTTGTAAAATACACAAGCATGCATGTCTCTCATTAAAGCATTCTAAACAAAATGCCGTTTCACACCCTTTACATTCAGTGTGTACTTGTTTAGATTTTCTAGCCAATAATCCCTCTTTTATAAATTTGATATAGCACCCAGTGCATCTTTTTCGAGGACGTGGGGTATTTTGAAAATGAGTTGTATAGGGACAGGGAAGTTGTTAAATGTTATTATAGGATATAAAAAAACATCCATCATCGTCTCCTTCTGACACAATCGAGTATGTCTCATAGTATAGATAACAAACTAGCAGTCGTTATACCACGTCGTACCCATTTGCATGACTACCGATTCCCATAGTGCTCCGAATAGAGATTGAACTATATACTTAATCGAAGTGAGCATGAGAAGCGAAAGTTTTAGAATTTATTAAATATTACAGGGGAACGCCAAGTAAACCATTTTCATATTCGCTTTGTGCCATAGATGTAGGTGTTATGGTATACACCAGACAGCTAGATAGCAAGACACAACAGGTATATTGCGACATGTCATTTACTTTATTTTTATTCATAGTCTAGGTTCATAAATAATGTGTCCTATTTATGAAAGATCGGGGACACTCCCCAAATAAAATATCTAATATATTTATAGATAGTTATGTTTTATAATGTTCATCGAGCGTTCATTGGGCAATTTCCACGCAGAAGCCGGCTGGATAGCTGAGATCTGTTTTTGACCTTGGCCTTCTTATGAATTCTCAAGTGCCGGAGTGATAAGGAATGTTTATAAAACAATTGCGATACCCTAACGAAAGCATGATAACATAAGTATTATTTGTTGCAGAAGTTAAAAAAATATGCGCATATGTACATTTGAGACTTTTTGTTTTCATTTATTTAGATTCCAATGTAGAGAGATTTGGGTACTAGATTATTAGATAATATAATAAATCCAAAATTACATCAGCATTTAGCATATTTCGCTTATTTTCAATAATACCCTTTTAATTTGAGATAAAATTAATATGAGTTGTGTAACTTACCTCCATTAATGTTAAGCGCTTCCGAACTTGAGTTGTGGGAAATTCGGGATTTTAATAGATCAACTTGGTACCGGAACAGTTTAATGTAATTTACGGGGTTAGAAGCTTTAATTGAATGATAATAATCAGTGAGTATCATTTAATTAGAACCAGCTGCGTCCTGAGGTCTCACCCGCCTAAACTAAATAATTTTCGATAGTGTTTTTTTTATATTATTCCAGTTTGTGTATCTATTATATCTGAGCCAGATTTTCTAAAAAGTTAATAATACAGTTTCTAAGATTTATCTAAGAGACCATTATTATTAATCGTTACTAAATACATTGGCTACGACAAGAAGTTCTATCTTGTTAGTTTAGCTGGCCAAGTAAAGGGAGACGGAATATAATTAAACGTTGTCCTTCTTCCTCCAGCTCCTCCTCACTCCATGGGCCATGGGCTACTTACACATCGCACGAAACGCGAAAGCACAGCTGTCACTTTGCGCCGGTTCCACGAATTTGACAAATTTCAGACATGGCAGGAGAACATCTCCAGTTTAGCATATGTATAGCATAGATTTGCAATGCATCAGGAAATATACAAACTTTTCACGACACCCAGAATGGAGTTCCATTTCGCTAGCGAACTATCAATGGAAATGTTTCATCTAGGAAGTTCGTTCATAGACATTTCGATTGCTCTCAAATTGGTTATAATTGGTAGGTATAATTTCATTAGCAGGTCAGCATTACTATTTTAGAATGAGGTGTTACTATGCTCGTATAGATTTATTTTAACGTATTTATCCGTTTTGTGTAGAAATTACGTTAAAGTAGATTCTGGACAACATGACCGCGCTCGTAAGAGATCTTTTTTTTTGGTAATGCAAAACGGTCGGTTCAACTGGGCAGAGTGTCATGCTTGCAAATGGAGAGACACTGCCGACTAAACCAGTGCGGGTGCCTTCAGTCATTTTTATTGTAGGGTCCCAGATCTACAAGCAACAGGGTACCTCCAGATTGGCATTGGAGAGGCCAGACCTCTATTTGGAGACTGTCTGGCTGCCTTTGAACTGTCCTTACCACGGAGTGCAACCGTGCGATGGGATCAGGTTCCCTGTTCGTCGAGGCCAGTCTGTTGCTGGAGGGATCCTGTAGCCTGCAGACACTTAAAACGGCTATAACCATCCGTTGGAGGTTTTTTCGCTACGGCCACTCAAACGCCGAACCCGACACTGTACCTGGGAACCACCCGGGCTCCAGGGTAACGTGCGTAAAGGCATCATCCTTCGATTACAAAAAAAAATCCTCTTACCCCAAGCCTGTCCGCTATGAGTAGCCCTGTCCGGCTTAGCCTTGGGGATCACAGAGACTCGCAAGCCCCCCCACCTCGACAAGGTGGTAGCATCATCCGAGGGCTCGAGACCTGATTAAGTTTCCCAAATAATAAAATGTATCCGAAGAAACCCTTATTATATAAAGACGCTGGTTAAATATTATGAACTCGGGTTCTCTACGGGAGGTACAATGATGGGCAAATTAAAGTACTTACAGATAATTTCAAATTTAATTTACTTTTTTTTTGTTACCTCTGAACTTTAAACTAACTTTGTCACTTGAACCACTTTGTCCTTTCGTGACTAAATCGTCATCTGATGATAGAAGATAATTTATTCATGATGAAATTTGAGGATTGTCTATAATTTTCCGAAATCAAAGACAATCCTCAAACTTCATCATGAATAAAATTTTAAATTAACGTCTATATAACATCTAAAAATAACTTGCAAATTTCAAAATATAATAATATATAAAAATAGTAACTAGAGCGTTATATATCAATATTGCATATTATTAAAATTATGTATGCATGCAAGTGGCTCGTCTTCTGTGGGTCCTATTTCACGCAGTGATAGCGCTCCGGTTTATGGTGATGATGATGATGATTAAAATAGAGAAATTTCGGTATTTTTTTAATCAATCTTATATGATACCAAAAAGGCACATATTAAAATAATATTATGATGACGAACTACAAAAATATTAATATTTTTGTTATCAATTATAAAAAAAACAAGTATACCTAGTCTATCCTTTATTTTCATTCAGACTGATTTCAAAATATTTAAATTGTAGGACAAAAATGTATATCAAGGGCATTACATCGCTAAAACGCGAAAAAAGCCCTAGGTTCAAAGAAGTTTCTTGATGAATCCGTACATGCATTTACTGTGTAAAAAAATATATGTTATATTTCAATTAATCATAAATAAATTGTATTGTTTGTAAATAGGCCCAGTTTTTTTTAAATAATTGATGTAAATCGTAAAATTTTTGGATAAATTGCATTTTCTCTCGAGAACGGCTTAATATTCCGACGTCAAAAAACTTGTGATTAGTTATATAATTTGTATTGTTTATTTTATTTATTTATTTTATTATTTTTAAATAAACATGAAAAATAAGAAATTTCACTTTAACCCCGCCAGAAGCACCCCCGCAATGGCCGTGAATGACACTTGGGAGATGTCATATCAGAGTCGCTTCGGCGCCTGTGGCGAGTGGATGTACATGCGTTTTTTCTTCAAAATAATTAGAAAAGTTTGCAAATTCTAATGTTTTATGAATGAAACAATATTTTAATTAATACCAATATAAATACTACGTAGAAATTAAGCTTGTTAATATTTGTATAGTAGCTAACAATTTATTTTACATTTTTAAACTTGTCATAGATTAAAATTAAGACCTGACACTAGTTGCGCTAATATTGTCAAACTAATTCTCTACAAAATTAACATCGACGCTGGGTCTTTACTTATAATAATTGTAGTATGGAAATTAAAAATCCGCCATATATTTTACAGGCAGTAAAAACAAGCAAGAGCTAGCTATAAACTAGATCATTCTGAAGAAAATACCGACGCAGAAAGCGCCCAGGCCATCTTACATTGTCCATCAACACCAGTTCCGATAAATGACAAACCAACCTGTTCACATTACACACATTTAGATTTAAAATAATAAATAATTGATTACTAGCTTCCGTCCGCAGCTTCACCCACGTCGATTTCGGACTTCGGAAAATATTATACATATAAACATTCCTCTTGAATCACTCTATCTATTAAAAAACCCAATTAAAATCAGTTGCGTAATTTTAAAGATTATATCTTTATCACACAGACACACAGATGGCGGAAAGCTACTTTGTTTTATACTATATAGTGATTACCCAAATTGTATCAATTTAATAATGTCTAATTATTTAACCTTAAACTTTGAATTTTGAAAACCAATTCATTCTAACTATTTTTATTTCCGAGAACCTATAAGTGCCTACCTGATCATCATCAGAGGCACATAAAAATCAACCCGTCCGCATGTAAACGAGTCTTGTTCAGCTATCGCTCGTGCAAGGAGTCCACTCTTATCTCCACTCCTCCATCACATAATCGTCAGTGACTACTAACGTCTGTTGACGCACGCCTAGAGAATCAGTAAATGTGATAACACTAACCGGAATGTGCCTCCTATTTGGTTAGAATAGAGATTTTAGTAAGAGGTAGTGACGCACTGCATGCTTGCATGCAGCCGTAATGGGCCGGCACGACGGGGCAGGTACCTCTCGCTGACACGAAACTGGCGTAAAGTGACTGCTGTCTTGGCGCGTTTTGTGCGGTGTGTAAGTAGCGGGTGGCCTACAGAGGTGTGAAGAGAAAGGAAAGAGATAGGAGGAGGAATGAAAGAAAGGAAAAGGCAGCGCATCTGTGTAGTTTCTATTCGGATGTCTATGGGCGTCGCTAGTCATAAAAATAGCTCCAACTGCTGGTTCGTACCCATATACCATAAAAAAACCCTCTGTCAATGGGCAACTCACAAACTGCTTGGATTTTTTAAATTTATGCAGGTGAATACGTTTACGTATTGTACCTAGGGCACCGGGGCTGGGTGTCCCCTAGACCTATGTCAGACTCAACGCATAGAGTAATACCGACTAAAGCCGATTGCTTTCAGCCGCAATAATTGGAGGGTCTCGGATCTGCTAGCAACAGGATCCCTTTAGCGACAGGCTGGCCTCGGTGAAGAGGCCAGACTCTTACTCGGGGTCTGTCCGGTTGCCTCCGAACAATCCCTGCTACGACGTTAAACAATGCAATGCCCCCTTACAGGGGTTCCGTCACTCGTTCCTGTCCACGCCGCCCTCTGCTGAATCAGGGAGACGGGTGTAGGACCCCGAGTCGAGCTGCTTTTACTCTGGCCCCTCCCCCCCAAAACTGTCCTGTAGGGGTAGCTCTGTTCGGGATAGCCTTGAAGATCACAAAGGCACGCAAGCCACCAATCACGACAAGATTGCAGCATCTTCGGGGGAATAGCATGGCTTATCACTTTTTTAAGCACGGGAATACGTTACACAGCAGGCCCCGTGGAGTGAGCCCCGAGAAGTGTGGGACTCCTGGCCGATTGCCGGTTTACCCACTAAATCCCTGCGGCGCGTCCATCTCGCCGTTATTGGGGCGCAAAAGGATCGGGAGCATTCCACCACTAGGCCCCCGGCTTTGCCATACGGCACCTGCAGTGCAGTTGACGGGCCTATTGTGCCCGACGCCTGCCTCTTCGTCCTTGCCGATGGGGAGTGCATAAGCTCGCACCTCTCGCTTTCTCTCGGCGACTTTTTCTGCTGCATTATGGTTGCGCAGAAGGAGAAGAAAGCATCCCAACATCTCTCGCTGCCCAGAATCTTACTGACGATGTTGTGCAGCGAGAGACTATGGTCGCCAAATTCTGCCGCTAGGGCCACCCTTGTAGTGGCTCATTTAGTACAGTTTGCCAGAGTGTGTTGAGCTGTGTCTTCCGGCTCCCCATACCAATGGCAGACCGGAGCTGTCTCCCGTCCTATTTTCTGCACGTAATGACCAAAGCACCCGTGTCCAGTCATTATCTACATTATTCTGTACATTAGTTGGCGCTCCAATGGTTTTTATGTCATATGGGGAGTTTTCCAGCCCGATTTTCCATCTCTCCTTGACCCTGTCAACGCTGTCTTTCCCAGCAGTATAACTTCGCCTGGATCTTGGCGTTCATTTCCCATGGAGGGGTGCCTTCCAGTAAGCATACCGCCGCCCAAGCTACAGTAACGTAGGCCCAAGCTATGTGGTTTGCCACCACATTTTGTGGTCTTCCTAGTTGGTCTGTCTACTCAGATTGGCGACCCGTCCAACGAAATGCTTTTAGCGAACTCCGCGTATAGTTTGTACGCCAGTATCACCTGAGCAAAGAAGATCTCTAGTAATTCCGCCCTGTTTCGGCTGCAATGCAGCAAAGCCCAACAACTTGCTAAAATCACAAGGTCATCCTAATTCTTTTCAATATCAAAGTAATACATATGCTAAATAAGTGTTAATAAAATAAAATTGACAAAATAGGTATATGTATACAACTAAAACATTGTGGCACATCTGACTCTTGTTTAATCTTTGGTTCTTTTCAATTTGCAAGAAGTTATGACACGTACGTATGAATTATGATAATAGGTGGCGCTAAAAAATAATGACTTTCTTAGTGACAGATTCTCCAAGGTCATTGAGCAATGTAATACCCGAACCGTTGAAAAGAGATGAAACTACGTCATACACGTGGGTTATTTTGACTAGTCACTGTAATTTCTTCACGCATATTATCTATCGAGA
>LUGF01054065.1:41822-69150 GCA_001625245.1 Calycopis cecrops | reverse complement strand
ATTTGTTGTCCTCGGGTTTATTAATATTTTAGTAAAAATTAATGTATTTTAGTTGTTTTGTGAGATGTGTGTGGGACTCCCGGATAAACCGAATACCCACTAAAACCCCGCGGATGCTATCGGTCGCCTATACTGAGGTGCCCAGGGTCTGTCCGCAATAAACCACATCATGAAAAGCTCCCTTTCCTCGTTTTACTATAATAGATATATATTGCATATACTTCCATACACATGTTAAAACTGAAACGTCAAAAGCACAAAATTATCTTGACCTATGTAGTTTATGGTCCGACTTTACGTCTCAAATAACCATACACCTCAAATCCACTGTTATTACTAAAAAATATTACGAGAAATAATACAGGAAAAGATTGTTGTAATTGAATCAGAGATAAAAGGAAGCGGGAATATTGCTGAGGATTTTCTGCGCTAAGTCGACAAGACAATCTCTACTGCTGAATTCATTAAATAAATGTATTTTATTATTAGAACTAGATTTATATTATAGTGAAATAATAATATTATAGTGAAATAAATAGAAATATAGTGAAATAACACATAACTCTTAAAGGCTGATAACGCGTCCCCTATAATGTATAAAGTTATAAGGCTCATCCAGGTTACTAGAATAGCCATTTTTCTTTTTGGAATCCGGTCCCTTACAAGAAATTGCCCTTCGCCAAAGGTGCCCTGTTGCCTATCATATGGCACCCACGGGATGTTAGTTGGTATTAAGATTATCCGCGACTCCCTCAAACCTCCGAATACCGCCTAAAAACAATCTAAGTGTATGTATGTATTTCTAGGCGGAGCATATTTTTCCGAAACCAAAAAAGATAGTTATAGTTTTGTTTACTAAATTAGAAAAATATTACATGCATAAGTAAAAAAAACTAAAAACATTATCAACAAACAAACAGGACAAACTTTGCTTTATCTAAACCAGGAAAAAATATCCAGATTTAATTAATCAGTAAAAACCAGAGCCACAGTAAATCAATTTACGCCTTGTACGTCGTACTACGTCTTACTTAATATACTCTCATGGCTTCTGATTGTAAAGTGAGTCAGCCGCAGTCCAGACTATGGTGGATTATCGAGATGTGGTCCGGTCGTAGCCCTGCACTCAAATTGCACGTAAACACGGTGAGAAATTAAATGAAAATTTAGTTGTTTACTTGGATAGTGATGTTTTTCAGGTAAATCAAATTTTTACTAAACAAGGACTTCAAGATATAGAAAGCGATTGAGGAATTAATTAAATTTCAATATCCTGATTATTATTAGATTTTAAAATGTGTTGTAAAGTTATTATCTAACAAATTTCGTGCTTTCGTTAATAAGTATTGCACCATCGATCTACGTCTTTCTTAACTCACTCCGCAATTCAAATGTTTATGAGAAACATAAATATTTATTAGCAAATTACCGTTCAGAGGATCCGTATACAAACGAATAACGAATCAATAAGGTTCACTCTCCCTTTATAGCTTTTATTTATTCTAAGACGTTATTTAGACAAGAGCTTTGTATGGGGATTGAAGAAATGAATGTATCGTTTTATTTACCTTAGTCGCATGTCTGACTTTATCTGAGTTCTATATTGATACCAAAAGATGTTTCTTCTTTCTTATTCTCTTTTTTAATTCTGGGTCGGTCCATTGTCTGCTTCAGAATTCCGGAAAGCTTAACTTATGTTATCGTTTCGATCGATATCGTTCTTTTTAGAAAAAAAAAACCAAACCAATAAGGATTACTCTTCCTTTGGAATTTCTATTTATACTAAAATGTTATTTCAGACAAAGGTTCCTTGAAGCTGCGTACAGAGAATTGAAAAAAATAATATCTTATTTATTTACCTTGCTAAATTATGGCGAACGCCTTATTTAGTTTACATTCTATATTTACTATTACATAAACAAACGTTCTTTGATTCTTATTTTCTTCTTTAATTTTGGGTCGGTCCCTGCACCTGCCGAGCTGCGACCTTATTTTTATCTTATCGTTGTGATCGCTATTGTGCTTTTAGAATATTAGCAAAATCAATAAAGCTTATGTGTTAATCCAATTTACCCTCTAAGTGTGTGTCAAATTTCATTAAGCTGTTTTTTGCGTGTAGGAGTAACAAACAAACAAACAAATTTTCGCAATTATAATATTAGTAGGATATACTGTCTGTTAATATTATACATTATGAACCAGCCTCATGGCCTCATAGCGTAAATGTTTTCTAAATAAATTTTACTAAGACAAAGAGTAAGGCTTTTATATTATGGTTATTTCGTCCCTAATGCACGCTTTGGGGTCATAAGAGCATGTAAAGTAAATAAAGTTCCCTGATGAATGTGTAATTAGCATTATTACCTACAGCGCAAATTACTATTATGGTTTTGAAAGTAGTAATGATTTTAACATGCTCTTAAACAAGCTAAAGACAGTCCTGCATGATAGAAGTAGCGACTACCATCTATATTATGGTCAATGAAACGGACTACAGAAGTAGTACTAGAAAGTAGTTGCCATAATATCATAGGTATTGTAGTGTATGTAACACTACGTTAGCGTAGGAATATAAATGAATGTTTATATTATAGAAACTAGTTGAATGGAAGAATAGAACCTCCGCAATAGTTAAGCTTTTTAATAAGAAAATAGTTAGGAATTTAAATATATGATTTAGGAAATCGTTCCAGTATTGTCTAGTTTGACAATACAAGAATTTTCATTATGATTATATAATTATTCTTCGAAGAGACTGGAGGGCAAGTTCCCTTAAGCTTAGGAAACATAATATAATTGGTTCTATGTAAAAGAAGAAATAAATAAATATATTCAGTGATCAAGTATATCATTTCAATAATAACTAGTAAATAAATAGTGAAGTAATTACATCTCTGGAAGAGACAATCATAGGATACTAGAGTAAATAGACTTGCTCTAAAGACGCCCCCATAAGATATCAAGAGAGAGCTCTACAAGGCAGAGCTCTACAAGTAAGTGCACCACAAGTGGTGACTGGCGCCGGTAGTCCGTTGAAACATTCGGACGAAATCGAAACCCGAGGAACAAAGCGCACTGACGAACCGAACAAGTTAATAACAGCTGAGTTAATTTTATAAAACAATAAAATACAATGGAACCGTTTTCCGGTAACTTCGGTCAGGATGTATCCCAATTCATCGAAACATTTGAACAACTAGCGGTCCTAAAAGGTTGGACCGAGGAGAAGAAATTAATAGCCATCAACTTATACCTCAAAGACACAGCAGCAGCGTTCTTCCGCGGAATAAAAAACCAATGCAATACATATACCGAAGCCATAGAAAAACTCAAAGAAGAATTCCAAGCGAATATAGACTTCCACTACAATTTTTTCAACATGAAACAAACAAACGAGAATCTAATGACCTATTTTTATACACTATCCGAGATTGCCCAAAAAGCGGGAATCACCAACGACGTGTCATTTATTACACAATTTCTACGGAGTGTACATGCAAAACATCGAGAGCGCTTAGAACATAATGTATACCGATCCAGAGCAGATTTAAAGGACACGATCGCACAATATGAGCGGATTTATGCAGAACCAATGAAGTCCAACATACAACTATACAATCAAGCGTTGGATGAACATGCGTGTGAACGCAATACTAACCCATTTGGTAATATTCACCCAACACTTAATTTAGGTAACGCCGGAGGCTGTGGGGATACGAGACCGACAACCAATCCGCGATACCCAACATCGCAACCACATTCATATTATCTTAGATCCGGGGCGAGACAGCACCAACCCAATGGACCATCAGGTAGGCTTCTAGGAACCCAGAACCGCAACCAACGAGAAGGATACCAGGCCCACCCAAACGCGTATCGACGTCGGGAGTAAGGGACGAACCCGACGTACAATCAACTGCGTGCGTCCCAATGTCTGCGGTACGAAGAGATCCAGCGAAGGTACATGTAGACGTAGCTCCTTTTATTAATGTGAATATACGGGGTAAAGAGGTTCAGACTCTTCTGGACACGGGAGCTTCCATTTCATGTATTTCAAAAGAGTTATGTTCATTATTAAATATTAAAATAGGAGGGTCCACTGATTGCGCTGCGAGGGCAATCAATGGCCAATTTTTAAATATATGCGGACGAGCAGAGATATGTTTTTATGTAAATAGTGTAGGGTACAGATTTATGTTTTATGTGATCGAAGGCTTAAATGTATCAATGATATTAGGCCAAGACTTATTTTATAAATACAATGCAATTATAAATCTTGGAGTGCGTTATTATTCTAAGCTATAAAGTCTATGCCTACCTTCTTCCAAGAACGTCAAAATAGCACTGTCAAATTTTTTCACAATAAAATTAAAATCAATTCGCAAATAATGCATTTTGTAAAACTAGTGCAAGGCATTGAATTTAAATAAGGAGGTGAATTTATTATGCCACGGGAGATATACGTAATGGCATGAAATATAAGTATATAGGAGTCGTTGTTTTGTTGACATACAGGTTAGTAAGAGATTACCTTCACGAATCTCTAGGGAATGGTTTACGTATGAAATCATAACTCATCTTGCGGATATGATGATAATGATATCGTATAAGGGAATAGTATATTAACCTAGATAATGTTTTATAACCGTTAACATTCCAAATGAAATGACGTGAATGGGTATGCTGGAGTGAATAAAATCAAAAATATGAAAAGGATTATATTGAATAAATAACAAAATACCAATATGGACATGAATTTGAAATACAATTTATAACTCGTATTGGTTGCAATATTTATTTGAGTTTTTTTTTATAGTATAGAGCCATTTGATGACTTATAATGACGCTCGTGATAGATTAAATTTGATAGATTGAGATATTATCAAGCCTACATAAACCGCTTCCTTACATTATGTGCTTTTTATAATCTAAGCCCTCTTCAATCTTTCGAACAGTAAAGTCGTTGCTATCCGTTTAACCAAACCTATTTTATTACATTTAAATAATGCCCTACTTTGACTCCGTTGGCTTTGGCTAATATTTCTTTAGGTTAAACCAGCATTTGTCTTAGTAAAGAGTATTTTAATATAAGTTATACTCAAGAACCTTTCAAGTGGGTTTCGCCTACATTATTTTAGTTTTACTTGAAACGTCATTTACGCTACACATATCTTGAAAGCTCTCAGGAGGTCACATGCATCTGATCTTTGTATAATATAAAAATTAATGTTTGCCTGTATGTCCTTTTTAATATAATCGTAAGCTATATATTTGATCATGTAATGATCTTTAGCAAAGTGGTTGTGCATGAGCCCATATAAATTTCTGAGTTGGTACGGTAAATTTTCGACAGAAGGCGCGCGCAGGGTACAGTTAGTTCATATCCTACTAATATTATAAAGGCGAAAGTTTGTAAGTGTGTTTGTTACTCTTTCACACAAAAACTACTGAACGGATTTTCATGAAACTTGACAGTAATATAGTTTTCATATCAGAATAACATAATAAGTTTAAATTTATAGGGATTTTTTATAATTTGGTTATAATATAACGATATTTGTCAAGTAAGTCGGAAAAAAATCAGCCGCCTGAGAGCAATACTGGCGTGCGCTGCCCTAATCGTTGGAGTTACACAAAGAAAAATTACTGTAGGATTATTTATCTTAAATAGTTCTAAATAAAAGTCCGCGACAGCATATATCTATCTTTTATGTGTAAGTCACTATGACCAAAATAGTCAACCAAACATTCAATTAAATTGGATATTTTTTAACGATGCACATTTTAGAATATTTATCGAACTCTTATGAAAATTGATACATATTCTGTCACTTTACGTATTGAATGTAGATGAACTATGTCTTTTAAACTAAGTAATTTGGACGAATAGATTAAAAGTAATTATCACGATAAGATTGACTTCAACGGAATATCTAAAGCGCCTAAAATGCGCGGCGACAAATTCGATTCTCAAAGCGATTTATTGTCTCATACAATACGTATATATTTAATATAATATATATTTCAGTATAATATTAGATTATGTATAATAATAACAACACCATTTTATGAAGTCCGGAATCCACGCGGGCGAAGCCGCGGGCGGAAGCTAGTAAATCATAAATTACAACTTAGTTCGGATCTACTGACAACTAAGTGCTTCAGTCTTAGGCAATATGCACAGGTTTGTTTCATTAGCGCCTAAAGACTAGCAACGTGTAATTCATATACTTATCTCCCTCCTCGCTAGTGATGTCTATGCTCTCCTGTTTTGTGGGTTGTGTGAGTAAAAGGCAGCCATTTTGAGAAATGGATGGTCATATATCGGCTTCATATTTAAAATTATGTCTTTGGATATCTGTAATCATCTAAGCAAAAGTAAAAAAGCGAGCAGCCGGTAGTTCTGTCATAATTTAGCTGCAATGCAACAGTGGCACACATATGCTCGTGCGGTTTGTGAATTTCAGGTGTTACATTTGTGTGCTTCAAAAAATCAGCATCCTTCGCACACTCACAGAGACGCCTGAAAAATTACCGTAGGTTAATTAAAAACTCTTATTTATCAAGATAAACAATTTCCTAAGCAAAGTCTTTTAGATCTTTGGGGAAATTAATCTAAAATTTCAACAAACTTTGCCCAAGATAAGATATCATTTACAGGGTACATTGGTCTATAAATTCACGTCATGTTTTCTTATTTTTCACAGAAAATGCTAAACTTATTTACTTTTATAATCTCACCTGTAAACAATATTTTTGCTGGAGCTTTCGGTAATAATATATCCACTTCGAAACAAAACTTTTCTGCGTTGTCGTCGTTCACTAGAACATTCCACAGTGATGTAGACTGTTCCAAAAATCTATTTGTATGTGTGTGATCAAGTGCCGGCTCGAATTTTTAACGTTTTCTTCTCTCCACGAAGGGGTAACGCGGTAGATTTAATCTTTTATTTACATTAAAAATTTCAATACGTTTAGTCCAAGCAAGAATTTGAACCTAAAGATTTTCCCGCATAAACTGGATCTTAAAAGAATCATTAATTTTTTTCATACTTAAAAATAATTATTGTGTAATTCTAGTAATCTATCTGCCATTTTTTCTAGACGTTCCATAGCTTCCGTATTAAATATGACAAACATTTTAACTTTTTTGTTTATAACTACATAGTACGATACAAAATATTTGAGTAGAATGTGAAAATGACCAACGACAGGTACAAAAATATCTCAAAATTATAATATTTATCACGTTGATGAAATTTAAACGTTTCACGTTTTTCCGCTCTTTCATTTCACTTATTCAGCAAACCACGCGTCACGTAGAATTTTTCAACGTACCCGCAGAATGTTGACGTACAATTTACAATTTAAATATTATCCTCATATCAAAGAAACTGTGCGACATAAACCGTGCACGTATATTAGCAATTACCAGTCGGCGTGGAACGTCAATGGCCCTTGATATGATAAAAACACCAAGTATATGTACATTTGTAGCTTTTTATTGCACAGGGTGGCTTGTACGCCTGAGGATGGGACGGTGTTCTAAGTAATTGACCACGAGGTTATAAAACATCAGGAACAAATGTTTTGCATGAGTTACTTTTATATGTAAGGAGGTAAGCGACTAGTTATAGCCTTTTGGTGATCATCGAGGTCCAATTCAGAGGCAGAGGCGAGGCCTTGTATAATATAAATTATGTACAAACTTTTTCTTATCGGGATGTATGTGGTGGGTCCCCTTTTCGAGCCCAAACTTATTCTCATCAGGGGGCACTCATTGCAATCCAATGAAGCTGTATTGCACAGCATAAATTCGTGTATGAAAAAAAGCATTTTAGTTATATTAAAGTTGGGAGATCGACGGTGTTGATGTTCACTGAAAGAGCAATGTCGGCAATGCGCACGTGATGCCTCTGGTGTTGCAAGCGTCCATAGGCTACGGTAACCACGTACCATCAGGTGGGCCGTATGCTTTTTTTGCCACCATCGTAGTATTAAAAAAAAAAGAAAAAAGAGCACTACTGGCCTGTGTAAGGAAGTCGATATAGGTGGCCTGATCTGTCCCTTTTCTTAGTGGAGTTCGGTCCCTATAAGAGACTGAATTTTCGTCGATCTGCCTTGTTGTTATCAATAGGGGCCATACCAGGCCGATGGCACCCATGGGTACGAGTGGGACTTAAGATCACCCGCGATTCCCAAAATAGCATAAATGCAGTGACCAAAAAATGCATGTTTGTGAGAAACCAAAACATAATCTGTTTACCAAATTAATTACGTATAACACACAGATACATAAATGAAAAAAACTTAAAATCTTTTATCAACAAACAAACTGGCTAAATTTTACATTAACTAATCCAGAAAAAATACCCAGCTTTACTTGACAAGTAAAAACCATTACAACAGTAAATCAATATACGTCTGTCTCTTGGCTTCTGATGTTGCAAAGTGAGTCAGCCGCAGTCCAAACTACGGTGGTTTATCGAGATGTGGTCCGGTCGTAGCCCTGCACTTATATTGCTGGTAAACACGGTGAGAAATAAAATTAAAATTGAGTTGTTTACTTCTATAGTGATGTTTTCCTGGAAACCCATACTTTTACAAAAAAAGGACTTTATAAATAAAATTTATTGTATATATTAATTCATTTAGAATTGTAGAAATAGTTATTATGACGAGCAGGCTGGCGCAGTGGTACAGGGCTCGGATAAGCGGAGCATGTTGCGCCGAGGGTCACGGGTTCGAATCCCGCCTTGGTCATGGATGTATAACTATGTATTATATTATGTTTTTCTGTAGTAAAAATCTTAAATATACTTATACTCTATAAATATTACTTAAATTTATAAAAAAACATTCCGTTGTCCAGTACCCGTTACACAAGTCCTTACGGTACTTAGCACGGGGCTAGACTAACGTGGGGTGTAAAGCCCAGATATTTCTTATTTATATTTTTTAGTTATTGCAAATTCGTTATCGTTATAATATTAGATTTTAGAATTGTAAACAATTTGCTGTAAAATGATTACCTTGTATATTTTGGGACATAAAGTAAATTTACATATTTACTAGCTGCGCTCCGTGATTTCACCCGCGTGAGTTTAGATCCCATGCGAATATTATTGAGACGAAAAATAGATGTTTGCCGATTTATATAATTATATGTACAATGCGAGTATATATAGATACAGTTATGCTTTTGGAGCAGATTTGGGAGAACTCTATGCATATCAATGTACATGAACATTACTAGGTTTCATAAACAAAGTACATTTTCTAATTAAAAATTACAAAATACATTTTGTAAACCTACTTTGGTGAATAAATTTTTGAAAAAAATTTTAATTTTTTGGTGAATATAAAACCTATTTTGGTAATTGATTGGGCGCCTTCGAAATATATTATAGTTAGTCAGTAGTAATAGTTTTTTCTGTCCGCAACACGCTCTGCAATTGAAATATATTTTGTTGTTAGTTTATAAGAAACAACAATATTTGTTAGGACGGTACATTTCAAAGAAACCGTATAAAATAACTAATCGATCAGGATCACTCTCCCTTTACAGCTTTGATTTATTTTAAGACGTTATTTAGACAAGAGCTTTGTATGCGGCTCGAAGAAATGGATGTCTTATTTATTTTACTCTAGTGGGAACGCCTGGCTTTGTCTGTGTTCTTTATTGACATCAAACAAATATTTCTTCTTTTTTGTTGTCTTCTTTCTGTATTGGGTTGGTTTTCTATCTGGTTCAGACCTGCAGAGCTTCGAACTTAACTCATCGTGTCGATCGCTTTTTTCTTTTAAAAACTCATTAATCATCTCAAAATCCCAGTAAATGATATTTTCTATTTTACGATGTTTTCTAAATCCATATTCATAATTAATCCCGTTTACGGAATTGTAGGATAGGCGTAAAAGTGATTAAAACCGTAAACTCTGGTTTTACAATATGCGCAATTCAGAGGAATATTTTCCTTTGTACGCCGTTTATTTCCGTAGGTATTTTCTATCGTTTCGTTTTTAAAGTTTAATGACTCGTGCCAGAGATCCATTGCAGCGTCAATATATTTTTATTAAAGCGTGGAATTTTCAGTTCGTTTACTTTTTACCAAAGCCTTTATATGCATAAAGGGATTCTATTCAAAGTCATTATACGTGAGAGCAGAGCAATAATTAAATTAGATTTAATAACGGTATAAAAATATGGATAAAAATTCATTGACAGAAAAATATCATACAAAATAATTTGTTTCCCATCTGATCGATCATGGTTAAGACCATGATCAGATTAGGTATCAAATCCGCGGATGTTCATACGTGTCGGTAGTCACCAAAAGCCTTCGATTGCTTCTATTATGCTTTAAAAAGAGAGTGTGCAGTGCAGATTGGGCAATTTGAAAAAAAAACATCTACATATACAAATTATAAGATTATTTATCTTCTTATTGATATAAACATAATAAAACCAAGTACATATTGTAATGTACAAAGCAGCTAAAGTTTTTTTTACTATCTAGTTAGTAATAAAATCTTGTAACTTACCAAGAGTAAGAAAAGAAATTACCAAAAATAAAAACAGAAAATATAATAATAAACAATTTATTGCTGTAACAATTAAACAACTAGGTGTTAAGATATCATTATTTTTCTATTTTGAAATGAAAGTCTAGGGTTGTTGATGTCTCATTGTTCGTTCTCGTTTTCTTTGTAATCTTCGTTGTGTAGGAGTATCATACTCTCACTGTTAGTTGGTGTCTCGAGCAGCGGAATGTTCTCCACTTCGCCTGAAAAAACAATATGTTTTTCACACTTGGTTTTACTGGTATATTGTTATTAAGATATGTCTTTAAGTTTGAACATGTTTGTAGTAAAAGAAAGCATTGATCGGCCAGTCAGAGCCATTCGACGCCCAATAACATTCACCTAGAGCATGGTTTATTAAAGTGGGGTCCACTGACCCCCTGGGGGTCCGTGGCGTATATATCTGGGGTCCGCGGTAGCTCAGTTAAACCCTAACATTCTTGTGTACATACAGTGATTTTTAGTATAATACATACTACAGAAACAAGGTTTGTTCTCTTTTTTAACACACAGGGGACAGGGGTTCATGGAGCTTTTTAGTTTTTAGTTCTGGAAAGGAGTCCCTGTCTGCAAAAAGTTTAAGAAACCCTGACCTGGAGAATATTCTCTTCCCGCCTTGCCCTATTGGGCCACCGGGAACCCATGCGACACATGTGACGCGACAGCACAGTTTGACAGTTTGTGGCGGTGTCGCATGAGCGAATGACCTCCTTAGTATATTTTGTATTACTGTTATAAAATAGCACGTTCGTGAAGTCGAAGTATTTGGCGACAAAATATTTGTCACCGTGTGGGAAGACGATCTTTGTGTAGAGGACGGTTTGCTATAGATGCGAGTAGAGATGGGTTGTCTTGGTGTTCACTGACAGAGACCTATGTCCAGCAGTGGATCCACAAAGGTCGATGATGATGATGATGACGAAGTACTCATACATCAAGACTCATAGATATAAAGTATCTGCAAAATATCATCATTTCACGCTGTTCGACCCCTGTCTATCAGTTGATATCATAACGTTATGAACCACCCTCGCGGCCTCATGACGTAAATGTTTTCTAAATAAAATTCACCAAGAGTAGGATGGTTTTACATGGTTATTTCGTCCCTAATGCATGCGTTGGGGTCATGAGAGCGTGTAAAGTAAATAAAGTTCCCTTCAGAGCGAGATATTAGCATTATTACTGCGCAAATTGTACCCCTACAAAGATTTCGTCTGTTGGAATGCTTTTAACATGCTGTTGTACAAGACAAAGCCAGTCCTGCATGATAGGAGTTGCGTATGTATATACCTAGTCAATGAAAAGGGAATACGTACATCTAGCGGTTACCACTTAAAGACCGATAATTATGAATATACTTTCCATAATGTTATCCAAGTAGTGACCTAACTGAAGCATAGCCGGATTGAATTGGTTCAACAGGGAAGATACTTCTTTCTCATTATATGACACAAAGTATGAATGAATGAAATATACTTTATTGCGTACACAAACTATTTAACAAATAAATGAAAACAGATACCATTTTACATACAATGTTCATGTACACAAAAGGCGGTCTTATTGCTTTTAAGCAATTTCTTCCAGACAACCCTTGTGCGCATGAAAGAATACTTATAAACTAAGTAACAGATAGTTTGGTTATTGGCACGTGTCATGTGGCTTGTAAGATAAGGCAACGGCACAGACGAGACTTAGACGCGGCGGCCGGCGATTCAGTCGTTTTTAAGAAGCTGAATGCTGAAACTAGACGCGTGGAGCGCACACTTCAAGACGCCAGACGCGGTGATTTAGTCGCTAATGTCAATTAAAGTCGAAATACAGTCGCGAGATTGCGATACTGTCGCACGACTCTATTGCGACCGATCGCAGAGAGCCGCTGAATCGAGATGCAGGATCGATGCAGGCGCAAAGTCTCCGGTCGGCGAGTCTAAAAATATAGTGTATGTCCTCAGTATGGCCCATATCGGTGCGACGGTCAACTAGTAACCGGTACCAACAATTCTGTACAACATGCCGATATTTATTAGCGTTTGTAGTGTTTACAGATCATATTTTGCTGTCTTATGTAGCGTAAATGTGTTAATCTCGCTTTGCGTATGAGGATTCCTTTGACTTTCCAGGCTGCAGCGAGTTTTCGGAATACTTCTTCAAGGACACTTTTGAACAATCTTGGAGACAGCGGATCACCTTGCTTCACACCGTTTTTAATATTAAATGATGGATCAGTTGTGTTCAGTTTTATGGCTGTTGTGCTTTTGTTATAAATATTGAGTAAAAGGTTTATGTATGTTGGTTCTAATATGCTGGTTTTCAAGAGCTTGAAAAATGGCTGAATAAGATATACTATCGACGGCTTTTGTGTAATCGACGAATGCAAGGTATAGTGGAAGATTTAATTTATAGTATCTACCCATAATTTTGATAGAGTATTTGTTATAAATACGTATACTTTTTTCAACTTAGTTACAGGAAAAACTCAGGGATAGTTTTGTTTGATATGCTTTATAACCGTTAACGTTTTCAGTGAAATGGCGTGAATGGGAATGCAGGAGTAAATAAAATCAAAAGTATGAAAAGGATTTTAGCATTGAATAAATAACGAAATGCCAATATGGACATGAATTTCAAGTACAATTTACGACTCGTATGGGTTGCAATATTTATTTGTTTCTTTATAGTATTGGTACAAACTAGCAGTCCAATACTGAACATCCAAATAGAGATGCGATTTATTTGATTTGAAAGATTGAGATATTATAAAGCCCACCTGAAATTCACGCACACAGCTCATCTTACACTTTTTTATGGTATATGCGGGCAAACGGGTCTACCGACGCCCATACACATTCGTATAAGGCTACACTAATGCGCTGTTCTTCTTTCTCCTCTCACCTCTATAGGCCACCGGGTACTTACACACCGCACGAAACGCGACAGCACAGCTGTCACTTTTCGTCGGTCTCGTGTAAGCGAGAGGTACCTCCACGGTCGTGCCGGCCCTATTCGGGTCCAAGCCAGTAAGGTATTGATAAAATTTAATAACCCTATTCCTTAGATTTTAAACTATTTATAATTTAATCAATCTTTCGTACAGTTAAGTCGTTCCTATTCTTTTTATATAATCTATTTTATTAGATTTTAATAATGCCCCACTTTGACTCCGTTGGCTTTAGCTAATGTTTCTTTAGGTTAAACCAGCATTTGTCTTAGTAAAGAGTATTTTAATATAAGCTATACTCAAGAACCTTTGAAGTGAGTTTCGCCTACATTATTTTAGTTTTACTTGAAACATAATTTACTCTACACACGCCTTGAAAGCTCTCTGGAGGCCACATGCTTTGTATTAGTTGATTAATAATCACTATATAGTACAAAACAAAGTCGCTTTCCGCAGTCTGTATGTCTGTATACTTAGATCACTAAAATTACGCAACAGATTTTGATAGGGTTTTTTTAATAGATAGAGTAATTCAAGAGGTTTATATACATAACTAACTGCGCTCCGCGGTTTCATCCGCGTAATTTTCGATCTCCGTGGAAAATAGGACATTATACCATTAGGAACATTTTTTCGGGATAAAACTATCCCATACTATCCCATGCCATCCAAGTTAACAAACAAACATACAAACTTTCACATTTATAATATTAGTAGTACCTATAACTCAATTTGCCGGTGGGTGGCGGTATGCATATTGCATTTTCCACGTGTAAAAAAAGGATAACCCAATTTTTTAAGTCCGAAATACACGCCGACGAAGTTGCGGGCGGAAGCCAGAAAATCATCGATCTTCTGACACCTAAGTGCCTTAGTCTTAGGCTACACGCGCTCAGGTAGCGAGCTTGATTAGCCTAGAGTGACGTGTATCCTAGATAAACTTTCCTTCCACCTCTCGCTCATACTATACCGACGTAAATTGACACCTGTGCTGTCGTATTTTGTGTGATTTGTGGGTTTCCAGTGGCCCACGGAAGGGCAAATCGGAAGCAAAATTCTCTGTAACATCCATCATTACGTCTTTCAAGTAAGAGCTAATGTTATGTTACATTGCTGTTAAACTGAGTCTGCACGACATGGGAGGCACTATTTTAAGAGGCGGTTTACATAACACTGCGGTAAAGTGACAGCTATGTGTTTTATTTCGGTGGTTCGTTTAAAACGATGTAAAGAGAGTACAACAAATCACAGTAGACAGTGTAACTTTAAGTATATTATCACTAATTATACTATTATATTAAAAACCAGGTTTTGATAACGGACTCAAATTTTATGGTGAGTCATATATCATTGTGTTCAGGCCACACTCACCGATTCGAACAGTAAAATTGGTCGCTTCGTCTTCGTCTAACATGGAAAAAATGTTTTCAACGGGAATGTAGACATTTTGTGTGTGCTCCAGAAAATCAGCATCCTTCTCACACTTACAGGGACGCCTGAAAAATTAATGTCGGTTAATTAAAAGCTCTTATTTATCAAGATAAACCATTTCCTAAGCGAAGTCTTTTAGATCTTTGGGGAAATTAATCTAAAATTTCAACAAACTTTGCCCTAGAGGAGATAAAATTTACAGGGTACATTGAGCTATAAATTCACGTCATGTTTTCTTATATTTCACTGAAATAGCCAGACTTGTTTACTTGCATGATCTCACCTGTAAACAATCCTTTTTGCTGGAAAATTAGGTAGAAATATATCCACTTCGAAATAAAACTTTTCAGCGTTATCGTCGTTCACTAGTACAGTCCACATCATTCTACCTGCAAATTGATTTTTATTATTAAATACACCATTATACTTTATCAAGACAAATCGTTGGTAGTTTTTTTTATGGTATAGGGGGCAAACGATCAGTCGGAGCCATTTTCATGGCTACTGACGCCCATAGACATCCGCATGCAGATGCGCCCCCCTCCAGTCTCTTCCCAACTTCATGGACCACCGGCTACTTACATACCGCACGAAACGCGACAGTTTTTAATTATAACATTGCATTACTTCTGTTTCTGCTACTAAATAACTGTGCGGGG
Organism: Calycopis cecrops; assembly: GCA_001625245.1. Taxonomy (NCBI): domain Eukaryota; kingdom Metazoa; phylum Arthropoda; class Insecta; order Lepidoptera; family Lycaenidae; genus Calycopis; species Calycopis cecrops. The sequence goes on along the minus strand of LUGF01054065.1, from coordinate 53,535 downwards.
AGGCCCACTACAACAAGCTGCTTTCATCCAGTGGCTCCTCGTAAATCTTACCACTTCATCAGCCTGGTGGGAGGAAGTCCAACACTAGGATGTCCGATCTATGTGGCCGCAACTTTTTCATTTAAAATATTAATAATATTTAAGTATAATCTGAAAACGCTTGCCACAAACCAACGAGCATGCACAAAAAACATCTCAAAATTATATTTATCATGTTGATGAAATTTAAACGTTTCACGTTTTGCCGCTCTTTCATTTCGCTTATTCAGCAAACCACGCGTCACGTGGAGCTTTTCAACGTACCCGCAGAATGTTGACGTACAATTTACAATTTAAAATATATAATCCTCATATCAAAGAAACTGCGCGACATAAACCGTGCACGTGTATTGGCAAGTACCAGTCGGCGTGGAACGTAAATGGCCCTTGATATGATAAACACACACACAAACAACACACTTGGTGTGTTGTACATTTGTAGCTTTTTACTGCACTGGGGGAGCTGCTTGCCTGAGGATATGATTAAGTATTAAGTAATTGACATCCGTCATCATAAAGGTTTTGCTTGAATTTCACTCATAATACACTCAAACATCCTATTTCGATTGCAAAGCAGCATGGCCGGTAGGGCAAATGGGAATTTTTTTGGGAATGAGTGGTGGGCTAAAGCCGGAAAAAAAATGGCCCTACTTTGTCGAAATTGCCCTATAGCCATCCACTGCTGAACGTAAGCTTACCCCATAGAGAGCCAACCGATCCGATCTTGTGCAGCCCGCATCTAGGCAAGCGTATTGTAACACGATGGTGTGACGACTAAAGACGTTAGGCGGACACTACCTTTTACCAAATACTAAATTATATAAATAAAGCAGTAAAGAAAACTTACCGCCTCTCTTGTCGTAAATTTGATACACATTAAACACCCTCTCGTAGCACCTCATCAAGAAGTAATTCAACACTGGCTCCGTACGTTTGGCGTCCCATTTATCCTTGACAGTTATAAATGGTAGCTCAGTGACCCGCTGCTTGTGATCGAGGAAACAATGGTCCATCCACTCACCGGCGCGGCCCTCCCATTTGCATTCACCTGAGGAATACGCTGATTAATGACGTCAGACTTTGCAGTTTGATCGATATTGGTGACAAGTCGTGTCATATCGAAGATGGTGTCAAAAATCTGTACAGCTGGAGTGTTAGTGTAAAAAAAAATAATGTCAAGGCCTGTATGTATCGTGATTTGAATTACTCGATTCTCCCTGCCTAGCGCATTATGGAACTGGCATTGTGTAGTTATTGTTGTTATATTCCAAGGTCAACTAGAAGGTGCCGCACAGAGTGCTTGATTCAAACTTGTACCTTATCCAGGCCCAGCAATATTTAATAGCATTAATACATATGTGGTCCACTACTTTCAAATGAGATTGAAAACTCCAACTCTAACGCTCTTGAAAATCATTTATAACTGTAAGATATATTATATACAAAGACTCACTTAAATAAGTTTTAATGTTATCAGGCTTAATGGAAAGGAGTAGGATGGTTGTGCAACACATTTGAATTAATTGATGCCTAAATAATGAGCATCAGTTATATTCGTCAATAGACTAATAAAAATTAAGCATAATAAATTAAAACTCGACTACTGATAAATGCATTCTTAAAAGTGTGAATTAAGAAAATATCGAAGTCTCCTTGTCTCTCCTGAATTCTCTTCTGAAACTGAAACTCTCTCCTGAAATCTCTCCTGAATTTGCGGTGGTGAATTTCTTACTTGTCTGATTGTAATAAGTATTTTGGAAGCTACAGGGGAACAGATGAACTTATACATACATACAGGTCAAAATCATAACCTTCCTATTAACTTCGCCGTGGTCGGGTAAAAAAAATACAAAAAGCAATGTCGTGCTTAAATTTGTTTGCATAAATTCACGTAATAAATATTGCATTTTAAGTTCGTTTCCGGTTGGAAATAAAATGCGAAACTAGTGTTGCTCATGACGGAAATGAATGGCTTTTAATTTGCCAGCTCTACTTTTTATCTGTTGCCTGTTTTTATTTCACCCGAGTCAACGATTTTTCAATTTGTTCAAAACATTTCAAAATAATTCATTTGAAACTTTATCTCACTCAGTTCAAATGGAATTTCAAATTTGATGTTGATGGGACTAGTCGAAAATGACAATTTTATTGTACAAAAATGTTGTTCGTCCCTGTTCAGTTTGTATGAATAAAATATTTTATTAGTATAAAATTTTTTTTGATTGTTTTCATGGATTTATAAGCGTTCATTACTAAAGATATCTCTTCGAGGCATATCATTCATGGTCATCAATCAACCTATGTAGGTAGCTATATCAATTTGATCAAAATTGAGATTGGGCATATCTTTATCTATATTTAATATATAATAGTTTATGGACAAATAAAATTGAGAATAAATTTATAATAAAAATAACAAAAACATTGTAATACATGTTGATTGCATTGATGGGAAGGCGATTGAGGTTGGACTCGAGAGACAGGAAAACAGATATCATAGTGTTCACTAATAAAGGCATATGTTTTAGTAATAGGGACGCCCATAGATATCTGCTGAAAGTTGATACCACTTAACGCTCATCCATATCTCCCCCTCGTCTCTATACGAGTCATCAGATACTTATACACCGCACGAAAGATACCCGGTAGTGCCGGCACAGTTCGACGACATGCATACAGGCAGCGTAGCACTACTTCTTACAAAGTAACGGTATATAAAAACATAAGTCTTACCATACACTCTTGCCATGAAACAGTTGATGATGCGGTACTGACAGTGCGGCGTGTGCTTCTCCAGGGCCGGTAGTGTCGCGTGCTTGGGGCAGCCGCCGTTAGTGCACGGGAACAGTATTTTGTTGGTCAACGACTCCAGCACGATGGGACGTATCAGGGAGAATTCTTTCTGTAAATTATATTGTTGATTATAATCAGACAGCATCAAAATCGAACAACAATAAAGAGCTGGTACACCGCATAAACTGGATTCTTTGTAAACCTTATCCTGCGTACGCGATGCAGTAATAACGCTCAGACGAAAAATTTAATTCATATTTATTTTTGTATGAAAAAATAAATTTGCGAATTATGAAAACTCATAGAACATGTTACTAAAGATGCTAATTATCTTATATCTACTTTATTTTTTACTATATACTTACTTACTTTATATCTGAGAGCTAACTGGTGTTTTAAAAATAACCCTGTATAACGATATATAACAAATATATTATGTTTGTAAATAAATTAATATTTAAGAAGCATAAAAAAAATACAAGTAATTATATCAATGAACTTGTTATTTGTAAGGCTGCACATTTGCCTATCGTATATATTGTTAAAATATCGTCTCACCTTACAAACATGACACTGGTAGCTCTTCTCAAAGCACGGGCCACAGATGCTGTGCCCATCCACGCACAGGTGGATGGGAGGTTTCATGTATTTGTTACATTTTGTGCACGTCAACTCTTTTATCAGACTCTCATAATGATCTGTCTCCAGGAGCGTACTCAGCACCACTGAAATATAAAAAAATAATCAATAAATAAGTATTGACAAGAAATATTTTTGTCTATTGCTTAGTTGCTCTTTATTATTTTTTTTTCTTTTGTATTATAATTGACAGACCAAAAAAAAATCTTTCAAGAGGTAACAGTTTTTATTGTTTTACAGGTAACAGTTACAAGTATTATGCAGACTGAAAAATAAGTTTTTCCGGTTATTGATAAACATTGGCAATTTTTGACTAAAATTCCGGCTACGAGTATTGACAACAAAACATAAGACTCAACTAATATGCCTGTATGTGCAACATTATGAATTAACATTATGGGCAACAATATGGCAAAGAAATGGCCCACATCTGACTGTTATCTTTACATATTCTTTTACTAATAAAAATGTAGGAAAACACAAACATTGATCTGGTGAATATTATACATCCTTGAGATCTTGAGATTCTCTTGAAATGAAACACGAAAAAAAAGTATGATACAATGATATTATATGTAATACAAATAACATCAAAGATGCTGCTGTGATAAAGTGATGTCTGTCCATAAAATAGGATTTGAAACAAATAAGCACAAATATAATTATTACATAAATATAAAAAACAAACAGCCTACAACATTGGAGTCACAAAGAATAGTAACTTATTACTTAATATTACATATTTTTATACTATACTAACTGTACCTAGGTAGGATAGGTAGATCTGTGGTTGGTTCTGTGAAAAAACACTACACATCTACTACAACCTATCCAACTCTCGATATTTATTCTTCTAATACTAATCATATCCATACAATAATCATATCCTCCCGCTTTTATTTTAAATAATTATGGATGAATCCATTATGATTTGATAACAGTGATGAACAACGACACCAAAACGTGGCGTAGAAAATGTATGCCTGATCTGCAAATTTGCCGCAATCCAATGTTATCGACTGCTTTTCGGTACGTACAGCGGCATATTCAACGTCTGGGTATTTCGATATTGAATAGGCAACAATTCGCAATGAAATCATACAGCATAGAATTGAGGAACGCGAAGAATAAGCTCGTTGAAGTGGTGATGTGCTGGTCTTACTTTCAGAATAATGTAGCAGATGGGCCAGCAAGGTTCTAGAGTAGAAGTCGCGTTTAGGAAGACGAAATGTTGATCGACTATTCACCAGATGGGTTCACTATAACAGTTTGATACATTTTTTTTTCTACCAGCATGTAATTATAAATTGTAACTAATGCTTATAATAATATCTATACCACCCGTTGATACAAAACCTTCGGTATGCACGACTCGCACTTGGCCGGATTTTGTTGAGAAATTGGCAACGCAACATCCACTTGATTGAACTATGTTCGGTATTCCATCAATTAATTTGTCTCACTCTTAGCTAAGTGCTGTCAATTAATCTAGATTAGAACCAATCGTTTAATATCATCAGAACTATTATCGCCATTATAACATGATACTACTAACTTATAGTGTTACGGGCGGTACAAATTATGGGGCTCTCCATCTTAGGTGATGTTATTGGACGTCGGTGATCACTTACTAACAGGTGATCCGTCTACTCGGTTTTCCCTACAGTATACAGTAAAAAAAATAACAGACGTAGTGCCACGCTGCTTGCATGCAGCCGTATAGGGCCGGCACGATGGGGAGGTACCTCTCGCTTACACGAAACCGACGTAATGACAGCTGTGCTGTCGCGTTTCGTGCATTTTTTTTTATGTTATAGGAGGGCAAACGAGCAGTCGGAGCCATTTTCATGACAACCGACGCCCACAAACATCCGCATAGAGGCTATACAGATGCGCTGCCCTCCTTTCCCCTCCCACCTCCATGGGCCACCGGCTTCTTACACACGGCACGAAACGCGACAGCACAGCTGTCACTTTACGCCGGTCTCGTGTAAGCGACAGGTACCTCCCCGGTCGTGACGTCATAATTCGACTGCATGCAAGCATGCAGTGTGGAACTACCTCTTAAAAAAGGGCTGTGTGTAAGTAGCCGGTGGCCAAGTATAAACTCTATACGGATGCCTAATGGCTCCGACTCTTATTTTTCCGCCTTATAATTAATAATAATATTGTATAATATATATTATTATATAAATATTATAAAAAATTGGTATGTTTTCGTTCCAACGATTATCCCGATACAAAACGTAATTCCAGTCTGGATATTAAGATAAAGTTATTACGTCATTATATTGTAGTCTCTACGTGAGACGCCAGCGTTAGAGGAAGCCTCAAATTGAGGAAATTGGCGAAAGTTACGTTCAAGATTCCACACACATACTGACGCTCATACCTAATCCAATTGTAGCGTGTTGGAACTTTTTATCTCTTTTGTTCTGGCTGCCTGTTGTTATTGTCATTAAACTACTTTACCAGTACGAGGTAGTGCTTCAATTAGATTTGCAAGCTCAATGACTTCTAGGATTTTAACATAATGGAGACGATATAATCGACTTATTCGCGCATTTGATAAGAGTAATGTCACGCTGCATGCATGTATGTAGCCGAATTGGCTCGGCACTATCGGAGAGGTATCTCTCTCGTTTAGAAACCGGCGTAAAGTGACAGCTGTACTGTCATCAAATTGGCCGATTGCTCGTTTGCCTCCTTATACTATAAAAAAGACTGGTAGTTAGATGCAAGTACCGTCGCACTAGGTGTGAAAAATAATTTGTTCACGGATAGAGCTTTTTTAAATCCTTGATATCTTTTATTTCTCACAATATATTTCTAATCTATACTAATATTAAAAAGAGGAAACTTTTGTATTTTTGTATGTTTGTATTGAATAGGCTCAAAAACTACTAGACCGATTTCAAAAATTCTTTTACCATTACTTAGAGAGATTCTTCCGAATTCGTATAGGCTATATTTTATCCTGGAAAATAGATAGGATTTTTCGTGGTAGTGAAAATTGTGGAGTAAGTCGACGAAAAAACTGCCATACGTTAACGATTCTCGCGAACGCTGCCTAAATGGTTCAGATGTATGGTTGACTTCTATAGAAAAGTAGTAGAGCTCAACAATTCCTATAAAAAAGTCCGCAATAGTACAAACCAAACATTTATATTTTAGCCATTATAACCACTTTTCCATAGAATAAAAGTAATTAAAATTATTAGCCTATGTTTCTTGATCATATTATCGTCAAATACTAATCTTTATCCAAATAAACTATTTATTGAACAAGATTGTTTCAATAGCTATATTAAATTACTTTTTATTGTATTCCAATCAGACAATTCATTCAAAAGATATTACGAATTTAAAATTGTAATTGGTATTAAAATGAATGATGGCCGCCGGCCGATATAAAATGAAATTAACAAAATGATTATTGAAAAAGTACCCGGTGATTTTAAATGTTTTGAATCCATCGACACCGTGCGTAATACCGAAGATACAGTACACTATCCACAAAAATTTTTAAACTCACTCAATCCTGCCGGCTTGCCACCCCACTAACTGAAATTAAAAGTAGGTACGCTTATTATGCTATTAAGAAATTTAAGCCCTCCTAATATGTGCAATGGGCCAAGACTTTTGATAAAAGAATTGCGAGCCAATGTGATTGTAGCTACCATCATCACCGGCCCGGCGCGCGGCGGCTGGACAGCTCGCCCACATTCCACGGATCCCGATGATACCGACAGATTTGCCTATTTCCTTTAAAATATTACAGTTTCCATCATCCTCATGGCCAATTATAATTTATATGTTGCACTTTCTCGAGTAGGATCTACTGAAAACCAATATGTTTTAATGCCTTCTACAAATACTACTGCCAACATAGTGTATAGTGAAGCATTAAGGTAAGTAAAGTCGTTAAAATTAAAAATTAAAAACAAAAATAAAAGAGTTAAGGAGGTACGAAACAAAGAAATGTAACACGAGTAAAAAACCTATAAAAACATACATACAAAACAATAATTTTTTAAGAGAGCTTAAAAATAAATGTCACCCGTGCGAAGCCGGGGCGGATCGCTAGTAATTCTAATAAAGTCATTTATTATTCATCTAATCCACTACAACCATTTTTCATACACAAAAAATCTTTGTTAACCTTACTATTAAGTTACTTTTTTGTGTTAAACGTATTCCTTTACTTTTTATGCTCGTTTCACGTTTGTGCGAATAAAAATATTGATCGAAAGTAAAAAAAAGAAAAAGGGATCTAAAAAGACAGTAGCAATGTTTCCCTCCAAAATATTTACAAAATGTAATATAATCTTAACATGCAACGGAATAATATAATAATAGATATTCTCTTTGTCATTTGGACCCACCACAAGCGCCTTTGTGGTTGGGAACAAGGAAGACTGTATGTTATTAAGTTTAATATAATCGGATTTATATAAGACAACATTATTACGAAAATCATCGTCATTGTGGTGAAAAGTTTTCACAAAATAAATTATTATTTACGACCTGACCGACAGACGTTGTTCTGCTATAATATTCTAGTATTTGTTGTCATGTCAATGTGTCATGTTACGTGGTGAAACTGTCATCACATTAGTACGAAATTTGTTGACCTGGCGTAGTGGTACCTACAGATAAGTGGAGCATGTTGTTCCAGGGGTCGCGGGTTCGAATCCCGTCTTGGTCATAGATGTTTATCCATGTATTTCTGCAAAAAAAATCTTAAAAATATAAAATTTCTCAAATTAAAAAAAAACATATTGAATATATTGTCCGTTGTTTAGTATCCGTAACACAAGTCCTTACGGTAGCACGGGGCTAGGCTAACGTGGTGTGTAAAGTCCACAAATATAAAAAAAGAACTAAGATTTTTTACGTTTTAATATTCCCGCATTGTTTTAAAAAAATCTTTATAGACTATTTTATGTTACCGAAGTCTAATAGCTATATAGCAAAAGCTTCATAAAAAAAAACCATTAGTTTTGCGTGAAAGCCGCGCAACAGGCAGATTCTCTTCTATAGTTAGGAAATAGCCTTATATAATAGTACTATAATAGCACATGATAAAGTGCAATGTGTGTAAAAGCTAAATGATTGATAAAGTGTGAGGCAGGCAGGACCGCAAAGGTTCTGAACGCTAAGATTTCTTAACGCTACGCTTATCATCCTTTCTAAATTGCAATCATCAATCAGTTGCAATGCAGCAACGAAACTATATTGTGAAATATATAAATAAATATATAAATATATAAGTTAGAATACTGATCGCCTTTCATGCCGTAAAAAACTAAACTAAAAATACATAGACTATAGATTACATATTGTTGAATCAACAAAGTTATTCATGTACGCACTCAAACAACTTCGTTAGTAGATTCCGTAGGCCTCGAGGTATTTAATATCTATCCCCCATCCCGACCCGCTTTTTGCTAGCTCTCAAACGGACTGGAAACGCTATGGCCGCACAACCCCGATTTTATTGTGTGATCACGGGAAAGCCTTTGACTCTAAATATTAAATTCCTAAAGGCTAGCTTCAGTTATCACATATCGTTTTTATAGTTTACTAGCTGTACTCTGCATGCGTTGTTACGCGTGGCGCACTCTGTCGCAAATTTGTTGTGCTAACTCAGAAACCTTCGTTGACTCATGCACAACTTTGGTAATCATCACATGATCAAATAAATAGTTTACAATTCTATAAAGAACATACAGACAAACAATCAGTTTTATATATAAAGATGGGACAAACGAATCGCAGCATTTTGATGACTCCCGACGCCCATAAACATCTAGATAGAGGTTTAGCAGATACATTGCTTTTTCCTTGGGGCACCGGAAATTTACACACCGCATAAAATGAAACAGCATAACTGACACTTAACTGCGGTATGGTCGTGCGAGAGGCCCCCCAGTCGTGCTAGCACAATTTGGCTGAAGTGTAAAATATACTATGTACCAAAAAAAACCTACTAAAACTACCAGAAAATAGTCAACAATGACAGCAAGAAGTACAAGCTATAATAATTATTTACATCCAACATGGAAATCCTTCATGGAGATCGTTTTTCTACCAAGTCTGTATGCGACCGATGTTTCCATTCCAGGAATTTAATTGCAAATCATCTAGCATTTTTCGCTGATCAGTAAAGAGATTGTATGTAAAAATATAAAGGTTGCGTCAACAAAAAAAGGTAAATAAACCAGGCGAAGAACTACACTTATGAATTTTAAAGAGCAACAGACAGAAATATTATGGGAGAACAAAATACGTATTATAGAATAAACGATCGACGGATAAGTAAGGCGTACGCATTTACGTGCGGTCAGTCGTTACAGAACCTGACTGTACTCGCATGGTGTATACTGTATAGGTAGTGTTTGTGGCACAATGTAATGCCGAATATTTACCAAAACAACCGCAGATGCCATCAGTCCCGCTCGCTTTTTGTGTCCAGATTGCTCGTAAGCTCGCTATGTTCTAAAGACACTTCCCTTTTTTTTTTAATAGTATAAGGGGGCAAACGAGCACTCGTTGCCATTTTCTTAACTACCGACGCCCATAGACCGCACAGAAGCTATACAGATGTGTCCACCATCCTCTAGATGAGCGCCGTCTACTTACACACCGCTCGAAACGCCGATGTCGTGTAAACGAGAAGTACCTCCCCGGTCATGCCAGTCCAATTCAGTTGCATACTTACAGCTTCGAATTCTTAGAAGAAATGGAAAAATCCCAATAACACTTGGACCAAATCTCACGCTCACATTTAAGGCTCTTGATTTAAGATGTAAAATGCCCACCACTACACCATAAGGCAGTTTATAAACACTACGAAGGAGTCAAATTCTATAATGATTATGAACCTGCGAGTAAATTTCTAACTAAAGTTTAGCAAACAAAATTCAGTACGTGCTTGTATACATAATTAAAATAACAGCTGGCATATATATTATGATAAATGGCTTGCGTACTGGCGTCGATGCTTTGCCAAAACTAATAAACCACCGCGATCAAAACTCGCTTACACGCTAATAGCCGATAAAACCGGATCTAACAATAGTTATGAATTGTTATATAATGGTTTATAATCATCAGTCCTCGTCATCAAAATATGGACATAGTAAAAGGCCATTATCACTATTGCTAAACAAAATATAACCTCTAGAATATCGATATCGGCTTAATATAATATATCGGCCCAATAGCGCTACTCATTTAGCTATCAATCAATGATCTTTTTTTTTAAATATTAAATAAAAACAATAAAACTAAATACTAAAATAAAAGAACTTTAATCAAAATGGCATTGTTAAATTTATCTTATTATTGGCCGTCATATTATTATTACAATTAAAATTATCTTCCTTTGTCATAAGCCTTTATAACACAACCTCAAAGGTACAAGATTTTTTACACTGTCCTAATGAACAGTATGGAGGTTGTTTTACTCTTTAGCACAAACTACGAAATGCCTCCTTTAGTACTTTTTTGGTTTCGCGTGAAAATGAGTTATTCACTCTCATCTTCCAATCCTCGGTCATAGGCGCCAACCCAATTCCCACTAAAACCCCAGGTGCTACGCCCATCTACACCACAGACCTCAGAGATACTATATACTACACTAGAGGCATGCAGCAAAGATTTTTGTATGTGCATGTTCCACGACTGTTAACTTACAACAAACGGTTGCATGGATGGTAAGTACCCACAGTAAGTATGCCAATACTTCGTTTGGTATTTGCTGCTCGTAATAACATTCTTACAATACGAATTCTTTGGCGATAAGCGAAAAATGTGATAATTAAATATCGTCGAATGAGTTTATGGGCCCACTCATCAGATACCACACGTTTTTGGGATACTAGCGTTATATTTCTAATTTCGGTTATCATAATCTCATTATGGTGGGGAAAATGCCCCATGACACCAACAACCCCACGACAATGTTTGAATAATGGTTATTATTCAAACAATGTCATGGGGGATTTCAGCTAAGACTAAGACTAGCTTAACAAACACGTGACAACGTGACAAAAGCTAATCGATTCTAGAGAGCCGCACTTTGCATCCCTCTTATAAAAAGAGAGCGCTAAAACTAAAAGAGGGGCTTTGCGTTTAGTTAGACATATCGCATTTACAAATAAATAACAGAAAACCGCATCAATATCCATTTTACTATGATTTTCTAAAATCTGATTTTCAATAATTAAGTTTTTTT